>CACVCL010033846.1:0-197500 GCA_902729485.2 Mus minutoides | reverse complement strand
TAAGATCTCATAATTTTTGGCAAATGAGCCGTGAAACATACATTCTCAAAAGTGTGGTGCATGAGAAATGGTAATGGCATGAAATATATTTATTTCAGTGCCCGCTTGGCAGCAGTCTGATACATTTTGGAGCCTAAGTGAGGAGCTGCCATGAGCCTAGCCTTTGTGGTCACAGAACTCGACTTTTTTCACACCACGGGCAGCCAGTGGGTGTGATGATGGTCCAGCCTGTGGCTCGGACTCTGCAGCATCCTTCTGCTCAACTTGGCAGAAGTGCTTTCATCTTCTTCACAGTACCACAGTGAGCTGTGTTCTGTAGAAACAAGGCCACCTTCCTTTTATACAGGGGAACACTGGGATGTGAGGGTATGTGTTAAGTGTGTGACCAGAGGTCTCAGAGCAAGATTCCTCATGGAGGAGAAGAACCCAGGCTTCCTCCAGCCTACACCCCATTCCTTGCTACAAAGTTCTACTGTTCCACAACTATGGTTATATTTAACCAAACCGGTGTTGTTGGCGGATTTTCTTTTCTTTTAAGATAAAATGCTAAGAGACAGGGGGGCAAGCCCTCAATGATCTAAGAGTTGAAAAGTATCAATGATCAGCCTTCTTGAAAGCACTTGTCTAGAGTACATATTTAGTTCTTTATAGTTACTGAAAACTCTGAGATCCTGGAGATTGGCGATTCCACTCTTGACTAAAAATGGTATTCTCTGAGGGTAGGATTCAAGAATCGCACATTAACAAGCACAGCAGATTACTCTTGTGCACTTTAAAGTCCACAGCTCTCTGTGGCAAGCTGCAGCTAATGAAATAGTGCCTGGTGGCATTTTGGGCTGTAGGAAGAAGGAGAGATAAGTCATTTGTTTTTCAGTGGTTTACTTAAAGCAATAGTTAAATTCTCCTTAAGCAGCAGGATCAAGTGTATGCCTGGGAGATTTTCTGAAGAAGAGGAACAAAGGAGTAGAATGGTACAGAAGGGAATGTCCTTCTAGTAATGGCCATTCATAGTTTCAAAAAGGACAATTAACCAAAACAATGTAGAAGTCTATCAGTCACTCATTTCCATGAGAGACTTATAACCCACTGTGTGCTGCAAGTGACCATATACTAACCTATTTAATGAGCTAAATAGTTATGCTGGATAATTTTATCTCAACTTTGACACAAGCTAAAGTCATTTTGTAATTGGAATAGGAAACCTCACTTGAAAACTTCCCAGACAAGATTGGCCCATGGACAGACCTGTGGGGTGTTTTCTTGATTAATGGTTAATGTGGCCTTAGGGGGCCCAGTACACTGTGGTCCTGGGTGCTATAAGAAAACAGGCTGGTGCTTCTGGGACCCTACTTGGTTGCCCTGTTTAGCCTTTGTGAGGAGATGTGCCTAGCCTCATTGCAACTTGGTAGGACATGTTTGGTTTTTATTCCTGGGAGGGCTGCCCTTTTCTGAAGGGAAATGGGAGAGGAGGGGATTGTGCAGGGGAGGGGAAAGGTAAGAGGTAGCAGGGAGAAGAGGAAGGAGGGGAAATTGTGCTAATATCTGAGAAAATAAAATTTAAAAAATAATTTTTAAAAATGTAGCAGGCTGAGCAAGCCATGGGGAGCGAGGCATTAAGTGAACTCCTTCATGACCTCCGCATCAATTCCCGCCTTGACTTCCTTGGAAGATGGACTACAAAGAATAGGATTAAATAATCCCATTCTTCCCAAGCTGCTTTTGGTCATGATATTTATCATAGCAATAGAAACCCTAAATAAGACAATAATCTAAGCACCTCTGGGGCATAAGCCCTTTTTAAATATACCCCACAGAGCAACACAGCAAGCGCATCCCTGCATTCATTCTGCTTACAGTGTCCTCTACCTACATTATCTACTTCTGACCAAACTCTAAAGAGACGCTCCATGGTCTAAAGGACCATGGAGATGAAAACGCTTTTGTTGGTAGACTCTTTATGTCCAGCATGTTGGAAGTTCATTAGTGTCACATGACCCCTCTGTAGACCATGTATGCTGCCCTCTGTCTCGTCCTGCACTGTTTCATTAAGAAACAAGAGAAGCCCAGATCTAGTTGTTGGCTATTCCTGTTGCATTTAGAACTCATGGGATTTTACTCTTTCCTGGATTACCATCTGATTAATACTCATTGTTTCACCTTAAACCAGTTTAATTTTCAATGCAGGAAACAACTCCTATTTACACTGAAAAGAGCACAGTGTGACTCAGAGCAATATTGTTATCTCTCGGTGTCAAAGAACAACCCCTGCCCCACCCCCACCCCCACCCCCGCCCGAGTTACAACTGAAGTAGCAGCCAATCAAGAAGCATGCAGACAAGAGCTCAGTCCTGAAGGACTGTCTCACTGGTCCATTCCACATTACCTTGTTGATCAGGCCAATTTCTTTAATTGGCTTCCGCAGCTTTTTCCATCCATGGATCTTCTTAAAACCAATATGCAACCAATATAGTCAGATTAAACTATATAAACCTATAGGTACATAGTCACTCAACTGACAAACACCGTACAAAATTCTATGCTAAATCCTCTTGGTGTTGTCTTCAAATAAAATATCTCATCATCATAGAAAAGATGGAATCATTAATGTATGGTTCCTGAGCACCGTCCTTGGTGATGACTGTTCGGCCTCTCTGACTAAGTCTCTTGCTCTTTCAACCGCTCACTTTCCTTTTGTCCTCAGGTTGCATGAAAGGCTTGGCATTCAACAGAGTAGAGAAGGGAACAGAGAAGCAAGGCCTTGTCACACACAACCAGAAACAAACCCATGAGCATTACATGAACATTTATCTATGCTCTTGACAGACAGGGCTGTCTGTCGACTGTGGGAGCTGAGTTGATCTTATGGGTGTTTGTGTTGTGAATGTTCACTGAGTTCCAAATTGTTACCGGCATATTTTCAGCCCACTGAATACACTGGTTTAGGAAAGGTGCATGCTTTCCAGTAGGACTGCTAGTGGAAAGCCATTGTCTTCTGAAACTGGGCGAGCAGAACTGAATGTGTTGCTTTGTGAAGGGTAGGATGTACCTCGGCGGTAGAACACTTGCCTAGCATGTTCAAAGACCTGAGTTTGATCCTTAGCACCAGGGAATAAAAAACTTTTGCCTGTGCCATTTTATATCTCTCACATATTTAATATTTTAAAACATTTTTCATTGGCTTGTTTAATATTAAACTCCTAGAAAGGGAAAGGCTTAGGCAAATCTAATAAAAAGTGACTAAAAGTCACTTTGATAGGCTGCGTTTGATAGAAATCCAAGGGAATAAAAAGTCATAATCTGTGCTTGCTAATTAGGTGCCATAATCTGGCTTATAGGGATAGCACATTTTGGCACAGAGGAGCATGTTCCCAGTGCTCACAGCATACCAGGCTCAAAGGGAGTGAAGCCCTCACTCACACCACTTTCCTGTGTACAGGCAGGGGAGGGCATCCCCACTCCACCATCCACCATCCACCATCCACCATCCACCATCAGAAGGAAGCCCTTCAAACCTCAGTATCCATTGACTCTGCCTTAAGTTTACGCTAATGCTGAGGTCCAGGTGTGGTCTGAAGTCATCTCACATTCCAGGGGAACAAAAGGAGCTTGTGCCTTTGCCTTGTAGCGTTCCTGGCCAGAAGATCTCATGAAGATGCCTGTTTCCCAAGCTGTTGAAAAGTAGACAGTAGGGAGAAATATTTTGCAGAAGGTATAACTCGGAATTGAGGTCATCCTACCAAAAACCATTCTTACTTTGTTTCTTGTCTCAAAAAAAAAAAAAAATAGAATGGAGGTTCATTCAAGTGGTAATATCACTGTACAAAAACACCCCACTTACTTTGAGGAGACACCCCCCAAATGCCAAGAGCATGCCCTCCTGACTCTGTTCTCTTAGATGTAGGGTACAGCCAATACCTTGGCTAACAACTGTTCACAGTCTGAATGACTATGACCATGAGGTCAACAGCTTGGTGTTCCAGCAGATGTAAAAAGGGCACCATTGCTGCCTCAGCAGCAAAGCAAACACATAAATGCTGTTATTGTTATCATAGTTTATGGCCAAGGAGTTATTATATTTTATGCTGGGCTAAAAGCTCTCATATCAGTCACATACTTTGAAGCTGTTTTTGTTTGTTTGTTATTGGGGTTGTTTGTTTGTTTGTTTGTTTTAGTCCTTGTATAAAGAAAGCATCAGGTGGTGGAACTCCCATAATTATGTGATGATAAGCAATAATAAGAAAGGCAGAAGCCACCTAGGCTAGTGGTTATGAGGTAAGAAGGAACATCATGGAGTAGAAGGAACTGGGAAGGAGAACAAAGTGGGAAAGAGCTCACTAAGTCAGAAGAGTGGACTAGAAACACTATGTGCAATGAAGAAAATGGTATGCAGAGAAACAGGGCAGTAACAGAATTATGAAGTTGGGGTGTGGAAGTGCATGCAGAGGCAGAAGCCAGTGTGGAATGGGCTGGTGTAACGTGGAGGATAGGAAGAGCAGGGGAAGATGATCTTGAAGTATACATTTTCTGGTAAAGTTAAAAAGTCACCTACCCAATGACCTTGAGACATGTGAGATTTCCCTGGAATTCTTGTTTAAAATGCAGGTTCCCTGACACCGTGTAGGAAAGTGTGATACGGCCTAGGAACAGGATTCAGATGTGTGTCCTCAAGGAAGCCAGTGCTGTTGCATTTTGTGCAGACAGGGATGTACTCGGTCGGATATTAAATGGAGGAGATTGCAGGAAAAGTAGGAGAAACCTTATATATTTTAACAGCAGCAACTTCTTATAAGAGAACAAAGGGTGTTTGTGGGTGAGGAATATGCTGTTTAAAACTAAGCAGCAAGGCATGGAAGAGGGATATGGACTTAGGGATACATGGACAGAACAGCAGCCATGATGTAGGGATGGTGGGGCAAGAGCAGGTACTTACTTTAGATTTAAATCAACCTTTGCCCTTTGTGGATAGAGATATACATGCCTCACCCAATTGAGACACCAAAAAAAGGGAGGGGGAAAGGAAGAAGATGGAAAGGAAGAGAAAAAAAATGCACTTCAAAAGAAACCTATGAAAATAATTAAGCATGATAATTCTGGATTATCCTTAATTAGCAGAAGGCTCTGGTGAGCTGTGAGCTCTGGAGGGTCACTGTACATTTGTTGCAAGTGATCTGTCACTGCTCCACGTGCGCATTATTCATCGCTTCACCCCTGATCTTCCCCTCCTCTGAGCACAGCCCTCTGCGCGACCCCCACACTTAGGCTTCCGAATGAAAGAAATCCCCTCACTGCTCCCGCTGCCACCAGTAGATGACATGTCCCCTCCACCGGGGATTCCAGATGAAGACAATCTTCCCCGGCCTTTTATTCATGCTGTGCTGGCTCCTTGGTGTCAGGCCCGCGTTCACACCAGGAGCACCAGCCGACCCCTCCTTTGAGCCGGAGAGAGGACCCGGAGAGAGGACCCAGGGCTTTGCGGGCGCAGAGGAGAACCCAGCTTGGAACGATCAGGCTTTCGGTGGCTTCTAAGCCCATTTCATATGTAACCAAAGATCCCAACCGTATGAAACAAGGAGTGAGCAAACAATTGAGCAAGGGAGACTTCAGAAAGTGTCCAGGAGAAACACCCATGGAGAGAGGTTGCGCGTCTGCCCTCTTTCTTTGCAGGAGGCCAGCCTGTCACTGTTTTTGCTGCCCCTTGATTTTTGCTTATTCACACTCTCCCTTTTCCCCAGCGCTAAGCCAGAACCCCACTATCTCCCTCCCCTACACCTCTCCTGTGGTTTTGCGTCTGCGTGGGAGCTTGTTGCACTTGCTTCCAACCAGCTTCCAGTGACTTCTCAGGCAGAGGAACAGTATGGAAACTCAGGACCCCCAGCTAGTGTATTGCCTTTGCCCACTAAGTTCCTCTGACCCTCATCTGCCACCTCCCACACTTGCAGACCCAGCTCCAGTGGAGTGAGTAGCTCATGCATGCACTGGCCCAATCTAATGCAGGCTAGAATCTCACATCAGATACATAACCAAGGAAAGTGCATCTGCCAAGCGGGCTCAACCAGCAAAAACAGAAGCACCAGGAAAGGCCTGGGTGGGATGTTCTCCCTCACAGCCACTGATACTACAGAAATGCTCTCCAGTAAGAGGATAGAACTCTTTCTCTGTCATCCTGATGTCCCAGGACTACCCCCTGCATTGGTAGGATGGATGCTACAAACTTTCTGCACTCAAAGTGAAATCATTTTTTTCCTCTCTAAATCCACCTCCCTCGATCACTAGCAAGGCAATCCCTGAAGACCCTCTTCTTAGGTTAGGGAAATGAAATATATATACATATATATATATATATATATATATATATATATATATATATATATATATATATACACACATATATATATATATGGCACTGTGTCACAAAAATACGAAATTGCCAAGAAATAAATATGACCTGTGGCTTCAGCTCTGGGTCTGTCACTTGCTCTGCAGTTCTGAGTCCCTGTGACTTGGCGGAGACTGTGAGGGCACTGCTGTCCCCTCATCAGGTCACCCTAGGATGGAAGAAGACCCCAAAGATGGGAGGGCTTAAGGAATGGTAGGTTGTTCTGGGTTCTTTCCTTTTATTCCTGAATTAAGGTGCTTCCGGCAGTTCGTTTACTTTATTTTTCTTGTTTTAAGATAACATTGATACTAATTAACTAGTACCCACTGATCCCATTAGCAACACCAGTTATAAAATAGTGACAAGCTTTAGCATGGCGTCCCTGCACCACCCTCGCCAGCTCCACACTTCAGCCCTGCCCATAGCACTTGCTTCTCTTTTTTGAATTGCATACCAATGATCAACTCCAATCTCAAATATACATAGTTAAAAATCCTAAGCCATGTTCCCCCACCCCCACCCCCGGGGCTGGTCTTGCTATTTTTATTTGTATCTAACTTGCAGAGGAAATTTACAAATAAATAAGAATGCCTTGCTTGGCCAATATAGTCACTCTGAGTATCTGTAGGTCTCCTTACTGTTGCGACTGGTCTCGTGGACTGTCTATGCTCAACAGGGGCAAACTGACTGATCAAGGGCTTGCTCCTCTGATCTCCTCTGTTGTAACCCAAGGAAACAGCACCTTTCACCTCAGAAACCAGCACTTCCCTACTCCTCAGCCTGGTCTTTCCTCACTAATTTTATGATTCTAATGAGCCAGTGGTGCACTAGTTAGCACAGGTGACCTTCTAATTGAAAGACTATAAATTCAATCTCCATTGCTGGGCACCGACAGGAATTTAAATAAATAGGGCCCCTAAAGCCCTTGTGATGGGCTGGCCTGATGACCTGGGGCTAGCACAGCCGGCCATACGTCACAAGGGACCACAGGCAACTTCTGTATGCTAACTAGAAGAGTCATTAGAAGCAGGTTGCCCTTACAAAGCAAAGCGAAGTGAAGGACTTCTCCGAAGGCTTTTATTCAGATGCCATCCCTGACTTTTCCATAACGCATTACTCTTTTTGTTAAAATACTTCCTAAAACTGGAATCCGAGCCCAAGGGGGAAGTTGTGTTCTCAAATTGGACTTACACAGACAAGAAAATCCTTATCTACTAAGCCACCTTTTGTCCACTGCCATTTATAGACTTAGATGCAATAAGCTGTCCAGGGCTTGTGTTGACATCAGCTCTGGCTTGCTATATGCACCCCCAGTTTCACCCTCATGACCTTGGAGAGCAATCCAATTCAAGTTTCCAGAATGAACTGCCCTGGGGATCAACATGGGTGTGGAAAGATGTTTAATGGTCAGTCTGAGGCTGAAACTGACAGACCCATAATGCTAATACCATTTGTACCAAATAATTAAGTATCTGCCTTTGACATAGTTTTTACCTTCAATTTTGCCTTCAACGTTGTTGCTTGCCTGTATGTCTTCTCTTATTGTAAACCACCTTGAATCTCTCTTGGAGACAGGATGCAATAATTTGTGAACAAACTGGCTGCTTTAAAATATATTTCTGGACCTAGACAGCAGCTACCTAAAGAGGATCCCACACTGTCAAGAGCACCTTAAAGCCAGCCATTCATTTGTGGGCATGGTGTGTCTCTATCCTAGATATGTCACCGACACAATGGGAAATATCCCATTGCCTTTAAAGGTTTGCATTCTGTATGTCTCGTTGTTAGACAAATAGAGCAAGCTTTGCCGACTTCATTCTCATTCTTAGCAGCATGTTTTTATCATAAGGCAGATAGTCATTAATTTACAGAATCAACGCTGGGAACAGCTTTTGTGATCTCATATTAAATTTTCCCCTGAATCCGCCCCTTGGCAAAAATTACTCACATCGTTAAAAAATATTTAATTAGGCTGTAGTTTATACCCAGCTCACTGGGGAAATGTTGGAATTAATATGATTTGCATGAATTCTGTTTCTCTTTTTCTGTCACAGATTAGTTTTGAATTCAGTTCAGAGGGGTCGTTGACACTGGCAAGGACTGACAATCGTGAAGGTCAAACAGGTAGCAAATACTTCCCCTGGGTGGGTTTCCTGAAAAGACAGCTCAAAATTGCTTATAATTATGGGTTACCTGAAAGGCCATTCGCTGTTTTTATTTTTCTAGGGTTCCTTGAAATACTGCATGGCTCGAAGTTTTGAGTAAACCATTTTGATCCCAACTACAACAGGGCAGCTAACATAGAAAGTCATGCACTGAGGTTGTGTGGTCCCCTGTGCTTCCCAGGCCTTTATTGATTCTCCTCAGTCCACAAAGGAGAGAGGCCTTTCTGTCTTGCGTAGGGATGCTGGTTGCAGACAGGCATTTGCTAGGATGGCCAGCAGTCAGAACATTGTCTTCATAGTAAGTAACGCATCTGCTTGTTTAATTATTCCTCACAAGATGAAGTACAGTGTTGAGCTCTGTACTTCCTTGTTTATTCTTCCAGGAGTTAGGGAAACCTTAGGGAATCCACAGTCCTTGGTCATTTATTTCACAAGAAATTTAATGGAATATTTAATTAATAATCTAATCAATCAATTAATCTCAGTTACATAAGTGTTGAAATCTAATTCTTTTTCACAGCTATATCAATAAAAGAAGTGAAATGGCTCCCACTTATCAGGATAATAGAAAACCATTACAGACACAAAGAAAAAAATTGAAATTGTATTAATTCTGCTACAGTGCCCCAGCTTTGCCAGTGTTAACAAAGTCTTTGCATTTTAGACAAATTTTACTTTATCCACTGGGACTGTGAGATAGGCTTTTTATGTCATAACCTTTTTCTAATAAAAAAAATAATGGTCTGTTAGAAGTTACTATTTCTAAAAATTAAGACTTTGGCCTTCTAAGTCAACATATTGTAAGTAATTAGCAGGCATTTTCGAGGGTATTACCTCTGTTTTTGCTGCTCAGTTATATTTTGAAACATACAAACTAGCTGCCTTCAAAGTGTGCTCAGCCAATACCATGCTGCCGACTACCCAGCTGTCGAGGAATAAATGTTCAGATCCAGGTGATTTAAACAGGGCTTCTTCCAACACTGGAAAGTGGCTGTCAGTTTGACCCTCACTTGGCAAAGTTGTCTGTCCATTCCCTCTCAGAAAATGGATGCCTTTTATGGCCACTGCAATGAGAGCCTTGTTTGATGACAAGGACAGTGAGAGCCATCACATGGTAGAAATTATTCCTAGATTGAAGAATCAGGAGATGGCTTTCTGACTACATAGGTTTTTCTGGACACAGTTGGACTCACAATGTGAGATGCTTACCCTGTTTAATCCTCCGGTGCCCTGTAAAGCAGATAGACTTATCCACACTTCACAGGTGAGGTCAAAGTTCAAGATGAAAATTGGATGAACTTCTTTTTACAAAGGTATTTAGAATAAGCACCTCTCACCCCCGACCCAGCAAGGCCAGTGAGGCTCAGAGCTGAGCCCAGAACTCAGTTCTTTAGAATAAGCATCTCTCACCCCCAACCCAGCAAGGCCAGTGAGGCTCAGAGCTGAGCCCAGAACTCAGTTCTTTCAGCTATGTAGCCTGGGGCTTCCAATTAGGAGCCATTTTGGAAAAGCATAAAGCTACAAGGACTTTCTTTTTAACTTCTTCATATCCTTCAAGGTATCAAATCTGTGTATTTTGTCTCATACGTTTGGGTAAAAGTATGACATTTACATCTAGTTCTCTGTATCAAAAGAACCATCACATCTTCAGATAAACTGGGAACAGCTCAGGCTAAAACACATGAACTTAAAATAGCACCTTGCTTCCCTCAGAGCTCACTGGTTCATTTTGCCTTTATTTTAAACAGCAAATCAACTTAACTCTTTTTGCTCTCCTCAAATTTAAACATGCCAATGCCTTTGTGAAATCTACCCAACAGGAGATAATAAATAGATTGGATGATAGATAGATAGATAGATAGATAGATAGATAGATAGATAGATAGATAGATAATTGATTGATTGATTGATTGATTGATTTCACAAAGGCATGTGCATGCTTGTGGTGAGTTCAAGATCAGCCTAAACTTGTCTCAAAAAGCAAAGATAGAAAAAGAAATTTAAAAAAAGAAAGATAGAAAAATGGTAGGAGATAGATAGATAGATAGATAGATAGATAGATAGATAGATAGATAGATTTATATATTTGTAACATCCAAATCAGGAGAAGGTGATCTATGTAAACACTTAATAGCATTTCCAACATATTTTTCTGAATATATGAAACCCAAAATAAGTGACCAAAAAAGAATGAGTGGGGGGAGGGGGATCAGAGAGGGAGTGGATAGGAAGAGAGAGAGGAGACCTGTACAAAGCACTGAGGATATTAACACAGCCTCAAAGAAAATGCTCATGACTCAGAACTAGAGCAAGTGTCTGCCTTGTTGGCTGCAACTGCCTTTCCCCACAGTGGGCGTTCTGAAGAGCACAGAGCCTCCAGGGCTTCCTGCTTCACTCTCACCTCTGCCTGGTAGTGAACCCCACTGTTCCATCCCATACGTTGGAGCAAAGGCCACAGCATTTCTATCTAATTCGCTGTCAGTTTGAAAGGAAGCAGCATAAATCTCTCCCTTAACTCCAGGTAACAGTACTGCTGCTAGGTACTGCTCCCAAGAGTGTAGGCTCAGTGCATTCTGGGACTACCAGTTTTGTTTCCTGCCTATTCTGTCCCAACTGCTTTCCAGATACTCTTCTTGTGTAGATCCATGCTATCTGTGCCAAGGAAGCGAAAAATAAGCTTTGTATCAAATCACCTCGTTTAGTCAGACCTGCATGGGTCTATGGGACCAATCCTGAGCACAATTTGAAGCAAGACAAGGCAGGTAGACAATGACTATCCTGAGGGTACCATTCACTGGCTACTTATTTGCTCCTGGAGTTATCATCTCTCTTGAGTCCCTCAACATCCTGAAGAGCAAGTGGTAAGACCCCATTTTACAGTGGAAACAATGGAGGCTTATAAAGGTTATATGACCTCTTCAAGGTCACATGGAAATTGTGAGCTGGGATTCAAACCCTGGCCTTTCCTCTTCCAAAGCCCAAATGCAGCCCTGCCGATAGCCCAAACAGCTCCTCAAACAGAGGTCACTGCCCTCCCTGAGAAGCAGACTGGGTACTTAATTTTTTTTATTGAAATTGTATATATTTAAGGTATGCAGCTGCTGTTTTGATATGCATATTCATATTGAACTGATTACTTCAGTCAATCTAATTAACATACCCAACTTCACAGTTCATGTGTTGTGAGGACACTTTGGATCAACTCTTAGAAAATTTCATGTAATGTGCTGTTACCAACTCTAGTGCTATGATATACATTTGATTTCCAAAGTGTGTTCATTCTGTAGAAATGAAGCTTGTGTCCTTTCCAACATCCATCTCATTTCCTCTCTGCTTTTCAAAGGAAATGAAATCAGTATCTGAAAGGAATAATGGCACTCCCATGCTCAGCGCAGTATTAGTCATAATAGCTATGATATGGAATCAACCCTAAGAGCCTGTCAGTAGATGAATGGGATGGTATTTAGTTTGCCATTTGCAACAACATGAATAAACCTGAAGGATATTATGCTAAGTGAACTAAACTAGACACAGATAAGAAAAATACTGAATGATCGCACTTAAATGTGAAATGTGTATGTAAATGTATGTATGTATGTGTGTATGTTGTAGAAAGTGACTATTCTTTAACCCTAACTATGTGTGTATGTATGTTGTAGAAACCAACTGTTCTTTAATCCCGACTGTGTATATGTATGTTGTATAAATATATGTATGCATGTATGTTGTATAAATGTACGTATATATGAGTGTATTCATATATATATGTATGTAGTAGAAACTAACTCTTCTCTAACCCTGCCTATGTGTATGTATATATGTTTGAATATATGTATGTTATAGAATAGACTTCTCTCAAACCCTGACTGGGCAACTGACCCTGGTGTGAGTTTGTGGCAAAACCCTGAAGCTCTAGATCTCAGGTTCTTAGTCTAAAAGGCAATGAACAGAATGGAAGGTACAAGGGAACAAAGGGGTAACATACAAGAAAGCCTTCTGAGATCATCAGTTGACTCAAGCCAGCAAATATATATTGTGTCTTGATAAGTACAAGGGAAAGTAAACTGTCACCCAAGACATCAAGAAGCTAGAACTGTGGAAAAGGGCTGACTGTGAATTCATAGTTAGCTAAGTTAGTATTGTCAAATTGCTTAAGCTCCTAGAACAAGCCATTTCCATCTCTTCCCCATTCATGACATCTTTGAGGCTGAGAAGAGAGGAAAACTGGCTAAAGAATGTGTTCCTAGAGCACACACTTACAAAGAGGCGAAGAGGAAGTTGAAGAGAAAAAGAAAGTCAGCATCTGTTAAGCACATCCCTGCCTCTCTGCAGATAGTTTACTACACTCTGTGCTGTTCTCAATCTATTGGCAAGCAAGTCTCCAGGGGCTGATTTTCTTTCTCACATAACATTGTCCAAATACGCAAACACTAACTATGTACATTATGGGGAAAAATGATATCAGCATTAGCTTGCCGTGGGGGTAGGGGCATGTTACTGCACAGCATCCCATTCAATGTGAATAACTCGACTAACTACAGGAGGTGAGCAGAACACTGACTTCTTCAGACAGATATTGCCTCTCCCTCTGAGAACACTGCTCACTCCTCGGGCTCCTGCAAATCTTGGGTATTGATTCTCTGGAATGCTGGCCATGCTTCTTCCCCATGTCTCAGCCTGAAGAGGCAGCTAGCCTTCCGTGAGCTCCTTCCCCTTTGTGGTATCCACTCTGAAGTATACAAGTTGTCAGCTGAGAGGCTTAGGTGTGTAGTTAGAACATTCTGTGGCTGTGTTCTTACTAATTCTCCCTCATGGGAATCATGGATCTGTCTATTCAAGGCAACAAGCTAAGGACTGGGAATGTTAAAAGGGTGCAGTAGATCATGCAGCTTCACGTTAACACTAGATGATGAGACCAAGTAGAGGAGAAATAAGAAAACCAACCTTTTTTGCCAAGGCAAAGGCTAAACCAGTGCTTCACCTTATAGCTACCTCAAGGGTGGCTGCCTAGCTTATGCCTATTTTACTTTCCCTTTTGAGCACATCAGTTCTACATACCTACCTGGTTCTATAGCCTGCAAGATAGGATTGTTGTCCTTGAACTACTTGGATTGCTATAAAATACTCTTTTTTTCAGACTAAACATTTGAATGACCAAAACCAAATAAAACACCAACATAGAACAGCTATAACTGGAAAATTATAAGGATGGGATTCAGAGGTATCCCAGGACCCCTGACCATGAGGCCTAGCCAAAGCCTCAGTGAATCTGTAGATTACTTCCAGTTACCTTCAAATCATGTATTTCATTGTAGAATCAAGGAATCCATAACCTCTTTGGATCTGGAACAGTAGTCTTTCAATCTGAAAACCTTGTCTACTACCAACTTCCATTTTCCATAGTTTATCAATCTGAGTCTTGGTCAAGCCTATGTATTATTGCTGATACATATGCTGCATTTCTCCTTCCAATTCTGGTCCTAAAAGACCAGAATTGATTGCCCAAGCATGGGCTTCTGTTAATGGAATGAATGGTATGTACCAAGGGTTAGCCACTATCCATTACCCTGGGAACTTGGCAAACCTTTCTGAACCAGGTTGCCTCTCAAAACATGTTTAACATCATTTATCCATTTGCAAGACTGTTCATTTGGTCAATATCTATGTAGGACATTGACCTACATTTATAGCAATGAAGTAGATACACACGGCTTCTTCCCTCAGAAAACCAACATCTTTGATGAAGATCTGTTTATGCCATACTTGCCTTGTTTGAGACACCCCCTTTACTTAACCTTGACAGCAGGAAAGAAGGCATATGGTTATTACCTTTATAATTGAAGAAATATATATAACTTGCCCCTTAATATATGAAGAAGAAAGGTAATGATTTTTTAATCCAAAGCCATTTCCATAGAAAGGTGTTAGAAAGGCCCCCCACAGCAGAGCTCACTTTGTGTATAATTATCCCTAAAACTAAATCCGACTACCCCAAATACACAACTGGGTGCTCTAATCCAAGCAGTGTGCCTTGACTGGCTAGCCACTCTAAACTGTGCCTCTTCGTGCATTCAGTAGGAGAAGCTAGAACTTGCCAGTGTCAATCACAGGAGTTCACCCCAAACCTCTTACATAGAGGGGATATTTTGGCAGTAAATGCAAGTAACAGCTTACCAGAAGTTTGTTTTCAACAACCTCTAGTTCATCCAGTGAAACAAAGAAAAGCAGTACCTCTACCATGATAATGCCTCATTAATGAATTGAAATTGAGATGTTGTGGGTTTGTTTCTATTTTTTGCTTATGTGACGGCTTTCAAGACAATAGAGTGACTACCTAGAAAATCAAAGGACTGTTCACTGATAGAATAAACAAACAAACTCCAAGGTATAAAGGCCCCAGAATGGATTTCATTAATGTGTAAACCTTGCACATTTGACATAGGAAAAATCAGTCTACCTTCTTCTAGCACTGAAACTTGGAGAGGAATTGGTTTTCTGCTTGGAAGAAATAGGCCAGATATGTAAAAACACATGCCAGCTCTAGGAGGTAGCACTTTCAGAGTCTTATTACATGTCACCCAAGAAGGCCTTGGGATGCTCCAGTACATGTGCTACATGTACCACTAAAGCAAAAAAAAAAAGAAGAAGAAGGAGGAGGAGGAGGAGGACTAAACATCTGGTGTTCAAAAGAACAACCAATAGAAGTAATAAACTGGATTACACCATAGTTTGCCTATGCCACAGTGAGGAATGGGTAAGCTAAGAAGTCATGCTGTTCTCTGCTGAGACCCTCAATTCTCCTTAAGAACGGGTTTCTGGCAGCTAAGTGTACCAGCTACAAGCTACCTCCATCAGTTCATGCTCCAGCTTCTAAACACTGTATCCATTACCATTGTGGCCTCCGTGTTCATTTATAGATATAGCAAGCTGTGTTGGTATGTCTATAAGCAGTGCTTGTGAACCCTTGATTCATCTTTGTCTTGTTTTTGTCTTCTGTTTTTGTATTCCTCTCAGAGTGGACAGCATGAACTTTTCCATTTGCAAAAAAGCGTTTAATCAACAGTCAATGTTTTGAATCAGATTAAAGCCACAAATACTTTGAGAGCTGAATATTTGTTCTGTCCTGCTAGATGTACTCATTTTATCTGGTGAAGGACAATGCAAAGCCACGTGTGCACTGATTCCCTTGCAGTAGGAGAGTATGCTAATGGTCAAGAGTGATGAATGTTTATCTTAAAAGATCCCCAGTTCTTCCCCAGAATTCTCCCCCTTCTCTTTTGACACATTAAAAACAAAAAACAAACAAACAAACCGGAAAAAAAAAAACAACCAGGAATCAGCTGTGAGGCTGTTTTATTTGTCTGTATTTTTGGAGCAGCACATTTACATACTCTTGAAGGCAATCAATATAAGCAAGCCCAGGTCTTCCAAGAGCCCTTAATTATACGGCTAAGAATGTATTCACATGTAATACTTGTGTTTCTGAAATGTCTCCCCCACCCCGCCCTTTTTAACTGCCATGTAAGACTCTGAAAGCAAAGAGTAAAATCAAGAGTGTAATAGGCAAGTGCACGGTGAGTTGTTAAATGTGATGGCAAATAAAAAAATTTTAAAAAGCAAAAGCTCAGTCAGTATGATCAGTAAAGGCAGAAAAAAGGCAGCCAGGCAAACTGTCTATCATGTGATGAAATTTGACAGTAGGGATTATGGCTTTGATGGACCAGAACAGCTAATAGAAGAAGCTGACATTTTTGAAACCCTGCTAATTAAGGGTTCCTTCCTTAATATTAAAATAAAGTCTTTGTCTGGGTTTTATGGTTGGAGAATCAGGTGTTTTCATTAATATATGCCAGTCAGTCTTAATAAGCTTGGAGGGCAGAGGAAGTTATTATTGAGTGACCTTCTACAAAATAAGCATGTTGCTAAGGGCTCTAACCCTGCCCCGTTCAGACTGATGAATCTCATTTCCAATGCAAAAGCTTCACAAGAAATCCAAGTACTCTCTGTGCAATCACAGAAAATAATCCTTGTGTCTCTTGTAATGTCCAGAATTGCCACTTACTACACTACTACTGTACAATGAATATTACAATACATATTATTTTTCTACCACAATTGTCTACATTTCTGAATTGCCCAGAATAGAAAAAAAACTTATTGTGAAGACACTTGTATTGAAAAGTCAGCTCATTTTAATACTTTTCAAATAGTCATCTACTCTGTTCATGAATTATAATGCCTCGAATACATCTGACAATACTGGCTTTGAAAAGGAGATATGTCTATATTATTACATATTCATTTTCAAATAGATTTCAAACAGATTTTAAACCATTCATTGAAATTCATTGAAATGATAAATTCACAGTTGGATTTTGATTGACTCTTAATCCAATTTTACTTTTGATAAGTTTTTACCCTTCCCTTCACACCCACCCCCAACCCTTCTCAGCCAATGAAGTTCTCTGCTCCTCTGTTGGATTTTAAAGCAGAGCTAATAGGGTATGGTAAAACTTGAAAGTTTTGATGACTGTATATAAAATTTGTCAAAAAGAATTCATAAATTAAACTGAAATCTGTAAAGCAACATAGTGTTGGGTGATTGATCTTGTTAATTCCCAGCATGCCCAGGTGTGGCTTATGCATCCAAGATCCATGGTCACTGGCTGTTGCTTCACGATCTGGAACAAAGCCTGAAAGGAGTTTTCAGTTACTGGGCTGTGTGTCCATCACTAGATCACAGAAACCTGAGGCCATCAGTTGGGACTCTTGAAGTTTTGTGCTTGTGAAAGCAGCAAGGGTTGAGTTGCAATACTGTGGGTAGACTCAAGGCCAGGCAAAATGACACCAAGCCCACCGAATTCTCTCTGGGAATGAAGGAAACTAAAGTAAAACGTGGCAAAGTGTACTGTGGATTTTAAGCTCACCCATGAGCGGGAACCCATCTATTATAAACTGACTGTATCTAAGCATGTCGGATATGGGATCCAGGCCTTGAGCTAGTGTTTCTCATTCTACAATAGGGCAGTTGTCCCATCTATTATAAACCGACTGTATCTAAGCATGTCGGATATGGGATCCAGGCCTTGAGCTAGTGTTTCTCATTCTACAATAGGGCAGTTGTCATTGAGGTGTGGATTTGAGAAAAAAATATATATATATATAATATTCCTATAAAGGATTACACAACACTGTTCAATATTTTTAAAGAGGGAAAAGGTAATGAACTATATCCTACATTCTTCTCCTTGGAGCCAAGATCAAGCATCCAGGGTTTGTTGAAGCCCTCCTAATGCTCTCCCAGCATCCTCTGCTTCTACCAGTAGTGCGGTACACCACCCGGGCCTTTGTAAGAACCTCACAGCCAGCCCCTGCTCTTGACTGCTCTCAGCTTTGTCATCTCAGACAAATTCTGCTTTGTGTGCAGCACAGGAACATTGTTGACCCAGATGCTTTTGGTTCTCAGCCACCTTGGGATACCTCCATAGAACTATGGATCATGGAAAAATGCTATCCCTACCACCCAGAAGTTTCTTAAAATGAAGACTGTTAGACTCCACCCCAGATCCGTAGAGCTAGAATATCCAGGGGCTCGTGGCCCCACCTTTGGGAAATCCTAGAGGGATCTAGAGAGATTTAAGTAGCATTGACTTAAAATGCTCATATCACACATTAGCCACACACTACACTGACCTATGCTCTTCTCATACCCCTGTACTCTGCATGTGCCTGTCTTACCTCATCACAGTGCACCATTAACTCCTTGGGGGTCAGATACTTAATTTTCATGCCTATCCCTCCATAAGGAAGTGATCAATAAGTGTTGACTGGCTGATTAAATCTAGACATTCACTTCTTTTATTTGAACAGCATGCCCCTGCTTCTGTTGTTTTATTCTCTTGCATCTCCTCCGTCTTCCCTATCATTTTGGTGGTGCTCTAGTACTTCATATTTTAGTTCAGGGATTCATGTTCCAGGATGGTGCTGTCCAACAGAAGCATTGCAAATCTCATGTGTAATTTAAAATGTCCAAGTAGCCACTTTAAAAAAAAAAAGCAAATTAGTTTTAATGATGTGATATTCAGTACCCCTGCCCTTTTGCTTTTCTTTTGTTTTTGTTTGCCTTGTTCTAAATCTTTAAGACCTGGTGCTAATTTTATACTTACCAGTTCATTGTAGTTCAGAAGCAGCTATATTCTAAGTGTGCAGATACTGTATTAGGCAATGTAGTTCTTATAAAAAAATTCAAGAATAAATAGCATAAATGACTATGAGATTAACCCCCTACATAAAATGCCAGACTAATCATGTGTAACTGGCATATTTTTCTAGTAAGACAGCACATTGAGTTCTCAAAAGGACATGGTGTCCTTTTGAGGACGCACTATGCTGTCCTCCCAGGTACCTTAAGAATACACACTACTCTCCTCAAATGGGATAGATCATTTCTTCTGACCAGTGTTCTTCACTTACCACTTCCATTTATGCTCCTAGCTGTAATAAGACTAACTCTCAGCCTGTTCTTAAACATGTGTGCCTTTGGCTTATTCCTTTTCAACAGCCCCTAGATTCGCTCTGAATACTGTCTCACTTCAGAGAAAAGAGCTTCCATAGTCACAAAGAGTTACAACTGCAAAAATCCAGTCATAGAAATGCAGTACCTGGGCCACAGGTCCCATGAGTCACCCAGGAGCTTCCCAGGACTTGCCTACATACACTATCAGAGAAGGCTGTAGACAGGTCTATAGCTGTTTACAGATTTGGGGACTTTATTCCTCCTTGTTCATGTGTGTGAATCAACACTCAAGCCTCTTGATGTGACCTGACCATTCTCTTTCTTCTGTGACTAAAATACTTAATATCTGCCTTGCATTTTCTTGAAATAGAAGTTTTAGAAAGTCCAAACGGGAATGGGAAGGAAGCATGAGCACTTGGTTATTTTAAACAGAGAGCCTGTGACTTGTTCATATTGGTCCAGTCTGGGAGTCAAGGCATCAGGCAAGCAGGAGCCTTCTTGTGGATTGCTTTCTCTACATGTAAGGATAAAGTTACTCTGCTCAGCTTTTCTGGTGAGATTCCTGTTATTGTTTGTGTTTTGTTGGTCTCCTTTTTTCCCCTTTCTCCTCTCTTTTTCTTCTGTGTCCCTTCAACATTCTGCCTGAGCTCTTAGTGAGGAATGCCATTGGAGATCTTTCTCAGAGTGTCCCTTTAAAAACTCAAGAATGATTAATTAGATTGTTTGTGTGTGTGTTTTATTATTTATTATGGTTTATGTGATGATTATCTGTGTGCATTAACCATAGCCAAGGTTTCAGTCATATAAGCCGCACTGTTATACTGTGACTGGAATAAAATAAAAACCGCTCTGTCTAAACTCTTAAAATATATAGGAAACCCAAGCCCAGAACTATTATAGTTTCTCTAATCCAATTACTGCTCTCTGAACTGAAAGGGCTGTTAAATTTCAATCTTACTGTTTTGCTGTTGCTGTTGTTGTTATTGTTGGGTTTTGTTTCATTTGTTTGTTTTGTTTTTTTATTTTTCATTGATGTTGTTCACATGGCCAAAAAAAGGGGGGGGAAGGGAACAAAAAAATAGCTGTGAGAATAAGAGAAAAATGGTTAAACAAAACTCAGGATGTACAGATAGTAAAGTCTGGCTTTGCCAAGTAAATCCTGATTTAAATGGCAAATAGTGAAGCATGTAAGATTTGAGGATAATGGATTAACTATGCCAATATCAAGTATTTTATGTTGATTGGTCTCCTTACTTCCAATGTAATAAAGATGCTTTCAAAGTGACATCTTACTATCCATCCGATCTTCAGGAAAGAGGGATTGACTTCAGCTACCTTGCAGCTAGTGTTCCTTTCTTGGCAACATTTCCGTTTTCTCTGTGGGGTAACCTCCCTGGTACCCTCTCCCCTCCCAGTGCTCTGATAAATACTGAAAAGTTGGCCTTTCCTGCCCTGTAGATGAGTTAAAACTTCAGAACTCTGGAAACCGTGTAAGACAGGCTTTAAACACTCCTGATTTGGTCACATTCACAAATCTCTGGGCTCATTTCTCTGACGGAGGGTCCATTCAGCGTGAAGGAACTCAACTTTCTTCTTTTCAGCTGGTGCCTCTCACTGAAAGGGAAAGACTATGACATCCCAAACCATCCTACAAGCACTGCTTCCAAACCGTGTGGTGACGTCAGTGCTGTGATGACCAGGGCTTGTAATGGTACACATCTCTGAGCAGTCTCAGAGAGCCTGTTGTTTATTTTTCTGGAGACCGTTTCTGTAAAAGATTTAAACATTCTCTGTTGGAATCTTGACTGTGCAGAATCCCCCTTGGAGCTTTTCTGGATACTTAGCAATCTGTGTTAATTATGATCAGCTTACTTATCTGGAATGAGAGTCACAGAGGTGTAGATACCACTGTCCAGAACCACTCTGCCAGTCTGTGCCAGTCATCTTGTGGGCCCTTGTTCACTTTGAGGGTGAGGGGGCATCCTGGCATTGCCCCACCCTTCTTAGGGTCCAGAGTGGGTTGTACAGTAAGGTTCTGCATGCTGCTATTGCAGCCTCTTGTCAGGTACTCCAGGGGTTATAGGAAAGTGAATAAAAACAAAAATAAAATGTAGTTGGCCTCACCAGTTCCCACAGGAATGGAAATGTTTATTTCTGAAGATAAAATAAACACACGCTGTGGTATCTTTCAGCGCACGCTCTTCTGAGCGAAAACTCTAGGATCGTCTCTCTGAACAGAGTGGGTTCATTTTCTTATTTGATGACACTGAAAGGTTTTCATGCTACCTCACTGTTCCGATACAGAACCTTCCTTTCTTCTTGTTCTACTAATTTATACACGCATTTCTGTAACGGACCTAAGGCTTTTATGTGTTTTTTTTCTTCAGATAAGTCAGCAAATACATAGAATGAGACAGAGCAGTAAAGAACATCAACTTTCTGTCAAAACAGTTCATAAATATTCAGTAGAGTTCTGCAATATGTAGGAAGTTATGAAGATGGCATTAAGATACCAGTAAATCCAAAGAAAACCTATGCTAATCAAGCTATCATATCTTATTATATTTTATTCCCTTATCACTTTATTATCCTTCAATAACATAAATGTGACACACACACACCCCCAAAAAAACCTGCAGATAAATCCTAACCTGCTAGGCTGAGATAGAACTTCTACCTTATCCTGGGTCAGGATTTTCTAACCAGGATGCCAAGGTCTCTTGGTAGATCTGATAGCCTAACCTAGAAGACAGTTCCCAAGTCACCTTTCTCTCTCAGGAGTGATTTTTGGACACTGTTAGCATCCTCTGTGGAGTGGGCCGGGCTGGAGAAGGACCCAGTTGAGAGTACTACCAGTCAGCACTTTGCAAGGCCCTCAAGAAAATCTGTGTCTTCCAAAAGAATTGTGGCATTCTACCTTAAATCATTGGCCTTGAAAAAAATGTTTATTTCTTTTTTTATATAATAAAAATCAACCCTGTATTATTTCTAAGATGAAAGTCTTTTAAATGCCTGAAACATGGGCTTAAAGCAATCCTCTCATGGGCTCACAATGAAGGTGATATATGATCACTGATGGTCCCTTGTGTGAACCAAACCTTCTCCTTCTCAGTCAGAGGGGCCTTGGACTCACCAGGAGCCCTGTCAGGACACTGATCTAGTTAAAAAGCATATTGCTCACCCCAGGGGATCAAGCCATGGCTATTGACATGCTTGCTTGATGTTCGAAAAGACAAATTAGTCCTTCATCTTAGCTATCAGCAGGGCACATGACCCCGCATGGCAAAGTCAACTCAAAGCATTGTATAATACGTATACAATTTTCTACAAAACTTCAGTTACAAAAATCAACTCTGTCCAGAGTGAAAATTACATGCAAGCTAATAGATCACGAAGATTCATTTGAGGGAAAGCTGTATAGTTTAGTTAGACTGTGGGTTGTGGTTTATCTTGGAGCCTTGAGTGGGTATATCTAGGCACAAAGAGTCTGAACAAGATGAGATGTCCAGATTTAGATACGTATTGCCCATCCTCTATCTCCTGCTGCCAATACTCTTTCAGTTGATTGTTGTTGCTGTTGTGGTGGTTGTTGTTGTTAGTTGTTGGTGGTGGTGTTACTGCTGCTGTTGTTTATTGTGGTGGTGGTGGTGGTGGTGGTTATTTATTTATTGTTAGTTTTTGTCATCGCTGTTACTGTTTGTTGTTGTGGCTACTGCTGCTGTTGTTGTTTGTTATCATTGCTTGTCATTTGTTTTTGTTGCTGTTGTTGTTGTTGTTGTTGCTGCTGCTGCTGTTGTTGTTGAATACTCTAAGCCATGCAAGAGACCTGTTAGTTTTTTGGCATCATTCACCCCAGGCACTGTAACATGAGCCTGTAATATGAACACTACATAGGCTGAGGCAGGAGGATTGTGAGTTCAGCACCAGTCTGAACTAGAAAACTTCTGTCTGAAAAAAACAATAACAAAACAACCAGGGTAACAAAACCGAGTCATTCTATCAGGGTAAAGTTAGTCCTTGTGGTCAAAGGTAGAAACAACCATTGCCTGCCTCTGTCTTCTTCTCGAGCTCAGAAAACCATTCAAAGACCTCTGGGTCTGTTTCCTGAGTTGGACAAATGGAACTACCAAATATGGTGACTGAACTTACTATGGAATGAAGAGGTTCTTAAATTTGTCCTAAATGTCATTCAAGCCAATGAGAGTATCCGACTAAGGGTGGAGAGCTACCATTTCCATGGTGAAGATCTTAATGAAGAGCTGGGGGTACAACCAACAAGTCATACTGGATGGAATTCACACAGATTCTACTCTCTGTGATCTGAAAGGATCTTAATAGTTTTTGTAAAGTGTGTTTTAATTCAGATAATGAGGGCATGGAGTGTGAAGTTTGGAAATTACCCATCTAACTGTTTTGCCTTAAACTGGAAACAAAAATGGGTAGAAGAAGATGACCACTGAGCTCTTAAAAGAATTCCTCAAAGCCGCACTTTCCCAGCACTTGTCTAACTCCATCCTCAGTCAAATTTAGCTAGGTCTCCAAAAAGATGGTCTGGTTGTTCATGTACCTAGCAAGGGTTTACTGGGAATGAACACATTATGGTGCTATATTGTGACATATTTTACAGACTAATACACTATAGCCATAATGACAGTAATAACACTTAGGAGAAAGAAAACCAATTTATGCTTGATCTAGTTAATCATGGATCAAATGATCTTGTTTTAGATTTAACTCTCTGCACATTTTATGCAACAAACGTCTGTAATAGACAAACAAGATAAAACAGGTCCAATGGGTGAGCATTTTAGAAAAATTAGCAATGAGGGGTTAACAGTATCCCACTAGCAATGGACTGCAGGTTTAGTTTTTCTGCTCTAGACTAACAGGAAGCAGTGTCTACCCATTGGGCAACAAACCAAAGTCTTCATTTCTGTAGTCTGCTTTACAACATCAAATTTGGTGCCAGTAAACATGGATTTAATCTGTCTGCCAGACCAGTCTTCATAAGAAAAAAAAATTAAGGTTTAGGTTCAGAAAATTGTAGACTGAGTTTACCAATTGGACTTAGTCTCCTTCTAGCCCTAAGGATCTGGATAAACTTGAAGCAGCATTTCAACTTCTGAGAACTATGGTTTTGCCAGTTAAAGTTGGAGGCCACAATAGGTAGTTTTTAAGTCTTTTTCCTGTTCTAAACAACAGTGGCCTGGAGGCAGTCCTGAGACCACTGGAACTGTCAGGCGAGTGTAAGGCATGATGACTGGAACAGTAACAGTCTGGAAGACTGGAGGTGAATGTCAAGCTGGCTGCCGACTACCCCCATATCTGTTTGGGGATAAGCAGCCTCCTTCTGCATTTTCCTTGGGTCCAAGAGTCCAACTACAAAAAATCCTGAGTCCCAAGATTCTGGCAGGTTGCCTGCACATAGGCTACTTCCTGAGAACTCAGTGTGGTCTTCTCTACACAAGAGAGGATGACAGAAGGGTTCAGAGTCCCTTGCTCAGCCTATTGGGCTACAAATGTTGCTTGAGAAGTGAGAGCCACTGGAACAGACCCAGCCCAATTCTGTCTCAACAACTAGCCCTTTCCACTATTTAGATTCTTTTTCTTTGGCATGGGGGTGAGCATAGAAGTTTGGAATATTTTATGAGATAAAGCAAAGCAAAGAATATGGGCATAGGAATGCACCCATGTAAATCTTAGCATTTTGGAAGTGGTGGCAAGTAGAAGGTCACCACAATTTCTAGGATATCTTGATTGACATCTGGGAGTTACAGAATAATCAAAAGCTACACAGTAAGATCTTGGATCAGGTAGAGAAATCACATTCACAGAACAAATAGTGAATGATACTATTATTCTAGTATTTATAGTTAGGTCTCACAAAGTATTGCCATCGTTGTAGCCCCTGCTGGTTGAAATGATGTACCAATGTGACAACACAAACCCAAGCTATGTAGGAATATCTACTCCTATGCTCATCTGTTCTTATAGTCCAAACAGTAACAAAAGTGGTCATTTTAAT
Source organism: Mus minutoides (assembly GCA_902729485.2). Taxonomy (NCBI): domain Eukaryota; kingdom Metazoa; phylum Chordata; class Mammalia; order Rodentia; family Muridae; genus Mus; species Mus minutoides. The sequence continues at coordinate 172,418 of CACVCL010033846.1, read as the reverse complement.
GAACTGCATTACTCTCTGTGTGTATGTGTGCATGCATCTGTGTGTCTGTGCCATGCCATCTGTCTGTGTCCCATTCCATGACATACACTCAAAGGCCAAACAACAACTTGCAGATAGGTCAGTTCCTTTCTTCTACCATAAGATTTCCAGGGATCAATCTGAACATTGCTATGCTTGGCAGCAAGTGTCTCCACCCACTAAGCCATCTTGCCAATTCAAGAGTAGGCATCTAGAGAGTTTTGGTTTTCTCACAGAGTGATGATCCCCCTGCATGGCCTCCCTGGATTTTCAAGGTAGAGTGGTGGGACAAGTAAGCCACAACTTGTCTTCTCTTTGATCTAAAGGCTGTAGCCCTGCATCATTCCCAAGAAATGGTACTGCAGGTAGAATGCACTGTGAGAGGTGTCCCCATTGTTCCCAGTAGCACCTAGCTGCAAGTTTGCAACAGTAGACTGGAGTCCAAAGGCATTACAGGAATTGTTCAAGGCCACACAGCTGCCCAGGAGAAGCTTCTGATCTCAAATTCAGGTTATGACTCCAAGTAGCCTGTACTGCCCACTATGCCTATGGGCTCAGCCACATCCAAGTAGCCTGTGCCATACACACCATACCTGTAAGCTCAACCACATAGATATGTGAAGGCTGTGGCAGTGTCAACTCACCAGTGTCAACTTCTCCATCAATTTAGGTTTCATTTTATTTTTGATTGATAGATAGATAGATAGATAGATAGATAGATAGATAGATAGATAGACACTGTGTGTGTGAGTGTGTGTGTGTGTGTGTGTGTGTGTGTGTGTGTGTGTGTGCATGTGAGCAGTAATCACATAGGGCAAAAGAGAACATCAGACTTCCTGGAAGCAGAATTATAGGTCATTGTGTATTGTCATATGGGGGAGCTAGGTCTTGACCTCAAGCCCCCTCCAAGAGCAGTCTGTGCTCCTAACTGCTAAGTCATCTCTCCAATACTGGATTTTCAGTGCAGGACTCCATGCGTGCACTGAAGTAGAGGATCCTTGCTGCTATATACAGTAGGGCATGCTGTGACTTAACCTTGCTGCTCTACATATCAGGAACCAGCTTCCTGGGAAGGAAGGATCTATATCTCCAGGAAAAGCAAGTTGTAAAGACCTTGGCTACTGCTCTGTAGGGCTGGTTTTCATGAACAGTCAATAACCAGCACCCTAGAAATAGTTCACTAGGGTTTTAATCTTGTCACAGTCGGTGGTATGTGTCTGAAGGTCACAGAAATATTACAGTAACACACTGGGATCTCAGAAGAGTGAAGTGCTTTGATTGGACTCCATGTGCAGTGAGTGACTTCCACATTGCCACTAATCCCTAAACAAAATAACCATCAAGAAATATTAAAACACACATTTTATTAGTTTCATTTAATTTCTTAATTGCACAAAGTCAGTTTACCCATTTATTACTGTGTGAAGTGCTTAGAGGCAAGGCACACATTAAAGGGATTATTCCCATGTAATCCCCCCCTCCCAGAGGGTCGGAGCTGATCACTGTGAATCCCAATGTGCTCTCTGTCACAGTACCAAGTGGAAGAAATAGGTATTGTAACAAGATATCGTCAGCAGCAGAATAAAGTAAGAGAGTGTAATTTAATATCTGCAGAAAGTACCTCATTTTCGATAAAAGTTGGGTGAGTCTTTTTCGGGAAGAGCTATTACCCAAACTGAATTTTGCCTTCTCCTTTCCTGGTTCTGCCTCTGCTAATTGATAGATGTTGAAGACGTATAGCCTGTTAAGATTTTAATCAAATGCTGTCTGCAGGTAGATGTGATCATCTTCCCCAGACTAGAAGTGCTGATGGTCGTGATTGATCTGAGCATCCCACTCTCTGTGACAGTTTGCCCTCCCTCCCTTCCTGGCAGGAGACATTTGGTAGAGTTTGGAAAGATGCTGCCTATTACACAGCAAAGAGGTAGGAAGCAAGTCAGGTGATTATAGCCCCAAGAAATAGGATGCTCTGAAAACTTCCATGGCTCACCATAGCTGGCCTGAGCCTATCACACAGCAAAGGACAGGGGAACCCATTAGTGACCCAGACAGAGCTTTTCCTTACCCTGCTGGTGACATGCCTACCCCTGCTGCAGTACCCACAGTGTGAGGACATTCTGTCAGGAGCATTAAGGCTAGCCTCAGGAAGAGATAAAAGTCTGAGCATTCTGAGAGTTTGAAGGGAAGGCTGGTCCTTGCAAACAGCTTCTCCCCTACCTGAAGGAGGTGACTCATTCACAGAGGCCATGTTTGACAGCACTGAAATAGTCATCTCCTTCTTCTGATACTTCATATTCACCCTCAGTTCTTGGAGACAGCAGCGTTCAAAGACAAAATAAAACACTTTTTAAAGCCCTCAAGGAGCTTTCTACCACGTATTTTATTAGATTGAAGGCAAAACAAGCTGATACCAGCAGAAAAAAAATGGCTGCTTCAGACCCCAGCTGACCTCTTTTGCATGGAAATTTCTCCATATGATTACAGAGCTAATGAGTGATATTTAATGAAAACATTATGCCTTTGCATATATTTGTAAGAGACACTTCGTACATTTAAGCTTACTACATAGAAATAAAAGGATATGTATTTTTTTTAAAAAAAATCTTAGAAATCTGTGTATTTAAAAGAAAGACTCGCCTGCTATCTCTGGCTGTTTCTGTAGCAGTTTTTATACAAAGCACAAACTTCTTCTCAGCATGAAAACTGTAGGACTCAGTCAATCATCCAGTTGACACCAAACATACAAGTATTTGATGATGCGTGGATAAAACAGCTGAACGCAAGGCAGACTTGTCCACATTTCACAGAACGTTTTGGCTCTATGCAAACAACACTGTATGAGAGGGGGAAACTGGGCTAAACAATTGCTAAATAAATACATGTGGAAAAACAACATTCTCTCTCTTCCAAGAATCCTGAAGTATCTGACAATAGAGACTTGGAGCCTAAATTGGTTCTGGGGCCCGCGTCATCCTTCTCTTCTCAGAATCTGTGTCACTGTGTTACTTCATGAAACATGGAAAAGCCCATGACACCTCTCTCTCCACTTCTCTCCCTCTGTAGGTGGAGCTGACAGGTAGCAGCGTCTTTGACTATGTCCACCCTGGGGACCACGTGGAGATGGCAGAGCAGCTGGGCATGAAGCTCCCGCCTGGGCGGGGTCTTCTCTCGCAGGGCACCACAGAGGACGCGGCCAGTTCAGCATCTTCCTCTTCTCAGTCAGAGACCCCCGAGCCAGGTGGGAATTGCAAACCCAATGTGTTTGCAGTTGGTGGCTGGTGGGCAGTGTCATCGCTGAATGAGTGTGCTCAAGGTGCCCGTGTGGACAGACTATAAATAGGGCTAAGGGTATTTAACAATTCCATGCAGCTTTCAGCCCCATGCCATAATTAAATAAGGAAGAGATTTGAAAATAAGGAGACATTTTAATAAGTGTAATCCAGAGATCTCATTTCAGTTGAACAATACATCTGGAAGGTACGATCTCCTCTGGTTTCTCTTTCAAATTACTAGAAGGAGATCTGCTGGCTTGGAACAGCCTCTCCCCCCTTTCTTCTTACACATTTATTTATTATTCAGCAAAATGTACCCTCTGGCAGAGGCATCTTGAATATTAGCTTGTAGAGAATTAAAAGTATTAGGGATTTGCAGAAATCTTGGTTTCTCTCTTTTTCTTTTCTTTTCTTTTTCTTTCCTTTTCCTTTTAAAGTATCAGAAGGTACTTGAAAGATGTGAACAGATAAATTAAGGCTAAAAGGAAAACAGAAATGGCTACATTTTCAACCGCCTTTCCGCCCTCAGTCTTTAATTAGATCAATTGTATAGAGGAATGAACAGAGGTGACATTCTTCATTGGGATTCCTTCCAGGATTCTTATAGACTTTGCATTCAGAATGTTCCCATTTTCATTGTGTTGTACTGATGATAATTTAAGTATTAGGGGAAAATCCATTTATAAATTAAACAAAATGACTTGATATCCATCAGTCCCCTAGTTCATCAAGCTGTTCAAACACGGGGAAGATTGGCTGGTCGGCCCGGGTCTTCCGAGAGCGCTGGTAATTAGATCTGCGAAGGATTTATTCTTTGCTGATTGGGGCTTTAAATTAATTGAAGTTCCACATTTGTGGTTTTGTCCTTTTTGTACTTTTTTAAAGGAGATATTTCATATTCTTGTGTGGTGGAGTGCTTGGCCAAGCAGCAGTGGTTTAAATGTTAATTTTTCTCATGAGAAGTTTAAGATTTTTAATGAATCAAGGCCTGATTTCAAGTGCAAAGTTTTATTTGCTTACTTGAGAAGTTATTTTGCACTCTTCAAAGATGCCTGCATTTAAAGCTACTTGATCTGTAGTTTTAAAAACAGAATTTGCAACACAAAAGCATCACATTAGACAGGAAAATGAAAACCCTGCCTTATGATTAATTTTAAAATAACTACATACTTCAAGAAAATAATTTGTCCTGCCTGGAACTGATCATAGGGGAAAAAAAGAAAAAAGAAAAAAGTATTGCCTCTCTTAAAATATTTTAACTCCATATAGAACCAAATCCATGTTTTCCCATGGAAGTTAAGGGACCCCCCTGGGCGTGTCCATTACTCATAGTGTTCATTTAAGACCATTCTTTACCATTTAAATTGAAAATAACTTTCTGGGAGAAGCCATATATTCTTTATACCACAGCTCACTGGCTTTACTGAATGAATATGTCAGCTGGATAATTGACACTGGTTTTTCATTGTTAGAACATTCCTAGCTGTGTGTCTATGAGAAGCAGCATATGTGAGGGGCTTTCTGTTCATTGGTTCTAAAGATGGATCCAAGAGCCCGGCTTCCTTGTGACTCAGTATAAAGGAATTTAAGATGAAAAGCTGTTGTCTAATGGAAGGTCTTGGGAAAAATGGATTCTGCTTCCATGAGTCACAAAGTTGACCTCAGGATCTTGTCAGTCATTCGGTATGAATTCCAGCATTGGCAGCATAAATGCCAATGGGTGCCCTTTGTCATTGCCCCTGGGGAGAGATCCTAAAATGAAACTGGTGAGCTGGGTAAGCTGTCCATATCTTCTGATGCTGAGCAGTTCCGACTTTGAAGCCCAAGTCTCCTTTACTGCAACTCCCCCTCCTCCACAGTGTTTCAGATCATGTCCTATAGCCTGTTCTATATATGTCACTCAATTATGTCGAATAAGAGAGATCAAGCCCTTCCTTCTTTCTGCTACCAAGTTAGAACACATCTACAGCCACTGTCCATCCACTGGTGTATTCCTAAGAACTTCGTCGGCCACACCATCCTACCTTGCCTGGGTTATAATTTGTTGATGACCTTCTAATAACCTACACGCTTCTAAGAACTGAAGATAGCCCTTAGGTGTTCCGTGATCGTTTCAGAGAACTTTTCAGTTTAGATAACTGAGCTTTTGTTAATGCAACCTATGGTTAAATCATATCCCAACTGGTTCTTCCAGGGCACAAAACAAACCCAGATAAATATCCTAAGGAAAGAACTTGGATAAACCCCATGCACTCTGTTCTAGCCTGCTTTTCATTCTATACAACAGGAACTAAAAGGAACTCACTCCTGTGCTTGTCCAGGTATGGAGATACTTCTTTCCTCCAGACCTACTCTATCATTTAGATCAACAACTGATTGACAAGCACTGACTTGTCCTTCCTGTAGCCATTCTCACTAGCACACATGAAAGTCTGCTTTTCCCACCACTCAAGAGCCAGTGCCCGTTAGCTTTGCCTCCATAGGAAAGGGCTCTCCTTCTGCAGGTTAAGTGTGACTCCCAGCATGAGGGCACGCCTGTCCACCTTAGCCCTACACTTCTACTGAATTTGCTTATTTTCCTTTTGGACTAGAAAACACAATTGGGTTGCCTGCTCAAATACTGAAGAAAAAAATAAAGAAAAAGAAAAAAAGAAAAAGCACAGGGTGCTACCTGGAATGAACTATCTTCACTAATACAGATGGTTGCCCCAAGAGAATTACTTTAAAAGTGCATGTCAGATACTACATCCCCAATCTACTTATGTTTCTCAGAAGCTGAAAATTCTTAACAAGATTTCCTAATTCTTAATAGCATGAGGGAACATTATTGAAGACTCTTGTTCACTGCCCGGTAATCTTCTAAACTCTGATGAAACGCAGATTCCTTTCAACATACTGGTGAAATTTGGTGGGAAAAGGATATCGATATCTGGTTATTATGGAAATGAAAGGGCCAGTGGGTATGGAATTCTGCAGACGCCCCGATGTGTGCAGTGTAGCATTACTAAATGACTAAAATCTAAATAACACTTGGCATTATAATAAAAGGAAATAAGTGACTAAAGCCATTTCAAGGCAGTACCACTGTGCCATGATAGGAATTCTGTTTCCCTGAGCTGCCAGCCCTCTGATTGTCTTGTCTTGAATCTGTCTCAAGATAATGGTGTGCGGATGGGGATTGGGGGTGGGGGGAGCAGAAATCTGTTGGCTTGACAGCAAACCCAAATACATATTTTATATGTGTGCACATTTATAGATAGTTTAGTAAATATATTATTTCTTTTGGAGAAATCTTAAGTCAAGCATTAGAAAAATAAATGGGTACCCTGGCTTTTAAAAGCCCTGATATTCCAGAGTGCCTTTTTGAAGGAGGTAGGTCAGAATATTCTGATGGAGACTGTTCTTCACTATCCGTCAGGCAGTCATTTCTTTTCTCCAGCAAGCTCTGACAACACGGGAGTCCCAGCCCCTTGGTACATGCTGCTTGGATGGTGCATTTCCACTGTGTAGATCTGCCTAGCTTTTCCATCACTCCTAATGTTTCTGCATCTTGGTGTTACAAACCCTATCCATGCTGCTAATTCCAGATGTTAATTAAACAGAAAGACAGCCTCTCCCAGAAATCCTAGAGGAACGTTAAAAAAAAAAAAAAACTCCTATTTTGAAGACAGAATAATTTTCCTTGAGTTGTCATAAAATGGTATTTTTACTAATCCTTCCTTGTTCACATAACATCTTTTATAATAATAAAATTAATGTACAGTCATTATAAAAACTTCTGAGTATGCAGAAGAAAAGTGGGGAAAGGCCAATGAATACTGACTGCTACTTAGAAATAACCATTATACACACAAGGGCACTACACAGACTTCAAGATTTTATCTCTCTTCCTATAGGCATATATACATAAGTAGGGGGGGCTCCCAGAGCATGTTACTTGGCCTTTGTTTTGTATAGTTTCCTAAGTAAGATCCTGACACTCATCTTCCCTGCAACCTGCCTTCTCATGTAACTTCACAAGCTTCTTTCTGGGTCATATTTCGCTTGTCGAAATGAAATTCCCTCTGTCTCCAGCGGTGTGCCTCCTATAAGATAGCAATCAGTGCCTGCTGTAGGACTTCTGTCAGGAACAAACAGACCCAGGCCCTGCTTGGAAAGAATTCAGCGAGGACAAGAGGTTCTTGTCGCTTATTGGATGGGTGTAAGTTCGTAGGAGGAGAAATCAATACTACACTAGGATTTAGACAATTTAGCAAAATATATGAGACAGTATTTGGGGTGAAGAATAACTATAGCAGCAAGGTTAAGCACTGGTTGTCTAAAGCAAAGGCTATCATGTTTTGTCTCACATTTCGGACAGAATCTAGTCTGTTTTGTGGGCTGAACTGGTGTAAGCGCCATGCCTACAGTGTCTGTTCTATGTCCTGAATGCTGCTGTAAGGGATGGTGTAGGAGAGTGTTTATGTAAATGGAAATTACCATCATAGCTTGTACGTTACCTTGTACGTTGCAGCAGTGAATCTGATCAAATCCTCCATCTACAGAAAAGGACTCTGATGACATCACTGGATGATTTTTTTTTAAGTGAAAAATTAGAGAAACAAATGACACGAAGTAACAACAAAGAATATAAAATTCTCTGAAGATCATATATCTTATCAGAGAAGATTATCTGAAGGTCAATATTTTACTGCATGGACATAATATATGCATGGAGTTTGTTGTGTGGATTATTTATCATCTGGTTTGTGGGGGGGGTGTTTTGTTTTGTTTTTTAAAATTGGTTACAATTTCCTACCCATGAGCTGAATGTAGAAGTTAGACAAGGGAAACCATCTCACTAAGCCCATATCCAGCCCCAGTCCCCAGGCAGTGTGACTGTATCCACACCACTGTCTGCTGTACTGCAAATGTCAAACATAAGGTGTAATGGATTTAATATTAGTGCTGGCCAAGGTGTTGAGGGAGCTGTTAATAATGTCACTCCAGTTATTGATCTGAAGCCTTTAAAAAATCAGAGAAAAGTGAGAGATCCTCTACTGGGGAAAGGCATGCAGTGACTGGTTTTTATTGCCAATATATTTCTACATATAGAGTGGTGACTCTCTGGAATTATGTTATTGTCATTAATCCATGAGAAATATTTTTGGAGCCATTATATGGTAAGATAATATCATGGAGACAATTCTGAATGTTAATGATTAGAACAGTCCTTGTAGACGTAAATAAACTTCTGGATCTGCGTGATGACTTCAGCATTCAAACAAGTTGTAAGATAATATGCTCCTTGCACATGGTGACCACGTCGTAGACATTGGATGTATAAATAAAAAACTCCATAGCACTCCCCTTTTGGCTTTCAAAAACTCTGGTGATAACCCTGGCATGACTAAGTAAAGAAGGAATTGGATCTGTTCTTGCAGTTAGGAACCCTCTCAGGAAGTTCATCCTTCCATCGCAATGGTAGTTTGTATGTAATAAAATCCCTGCATTTTCTATTCCCAAACTAATAAGTGAAACTAAAATTTATAATTTATGTCTAATGCTTATCAAACTGTAAATACACATTTAATTCCTTCCCAGTTTCACTCAACAGAAACAAAGATAAATCCATCAGATAATGCAGTACAGTCATCTCCCCGTTGGACTGAATATGAAGTGTTTTGCCATGGGCACTTCAGTGTTTATCTGAACAAGTTCTCAGTCCTTCAACCTTGCTTGACACTTGTTAATTCCCAGGTGCCCATGTACATGCCAAGTATCATAGAAACACCCCAACAAAATTAATCTTTTGATAATGAAAAGAGGTTAGAATTTAGGGGTAAGTTGAGCTTTTATACAAAATTATATTGACACTATGATTTTTTATTTTTAACAATATCATTGTTACTTTAAAATAGAATAAAAACTGTCTTCGTGGCAGTCCTAAACATAGGCACATTGTAAGAAGAAACCATCTGAAAGCTCAATACTCAAGAGAAACTGAGGCCAGCAAGGTCTGTTGGGTGAGACCAAGGCAGGTCTAGGTTATACAACACCCCATCTCAAAAGAAACAGAAACAGCACTTCCACTAGGTCTGCCTTGCCAAATTTAGAGTAATTCTCTTGCCTCAAAAAAGCTACCTTGATGGAGTACCATTTTCCCCCTGCAGAAAATAGGCTATTTTTAAATGTCACCTTTATCCCCGATTAAGCTAAACAAGGCCACCTGGATCTGCCACCAAAGGGAAAATATCCAACCTTGCCCTCTTCCTACGTTGAAACGTAAGCCCACTTACCCCCTTAATTTGTGCTGACCTATGCTGTGCTGCTTGTCAGTATATGGTATGAACACTCACAAGGTAGGCTTATGCTTCCAGAATCTTGCCAGGAGGAACTAAAGATGAATAAAGCAAAATATTCTTCCCACCAAGCCTTCTGTCCCAGTCAGTGCCTGAGTGTTGCCCTTCCAGGCCAGCTCACAGGATGTACAGCTGCAGTACCAGGTATCCTTTGGGACCTAATAATTTGAAATCAGAACTGGTGATCCCTTCTCCACAGAAGGCAGACTCTCTTTCAGTCACAGAAAAGATTATATATATATATATGATTTCTTATTTTTAACAGTCCTTGTTATTTATTTATAAATAGAATATAAACTATCTTTGTGACAGTCAAATATAAATATACATATATGTTTGAATTGTATTTATCACATATATATGCAAATATATAAGTATATATAATATATAAACAAATATATATATGAACTATATATAAAAGGTATATATATATTTCATATATACATACCTTATATACAAATTAATGTAATAGTATTTTCAAGGCCCATTTTATTCAATAATAGAAACAAAGACATCTTACCAAAATATAAAATAGGTTAACTCTGTGTATGTCTCTGTATGTTTGTATAGATGTATACATGTATGTATATATGTATATGTGCATATGTATATATGTTTGTATGGATGTTTGAATGTATACATATTTTCTCCTTACACAATCCAGCAAAATGGTTTAGGAAATCAATTCTTAAATACATTTTTTGTAAGTTCCCTTAAATAGCTTTCCAGGTTGTAATTTTTACTTCCATTTACCTATAACGATAAGGGGTATATTTTTCAAGTTTCTAAAATGAAACCTAATACAGGTTGTTAATGATGACATGTTCTGCCCATTAAAAAATGTGGATGTCTTTGTCACTGGATAATTAAAAATTATAGATTCTACAGCTGTTGCTTTGAAGAAAGCACAAGTTATTTGCTTTTAATACATATCACTGCACAGAAATTTCATCCCTGTCCAAATTATACCGTTCTGAATTCTTCATCTGCACTAAACAGCAGCCGTACAAAGGATCAGTTACCTGGCATTGACTGAGCTTTGCAGGGTGCACACATCAGAAGAGGCAGACCTGGCTGGAAACCATTTCCACCCCTAGTGAGCAATTTACTCATGATTGCTTGGGGAAAATACTGGAAATATTGCTTCTGTGTAAAGTTTGCAACTTCCAGTTGTCAGCTCTTTGCCAAGCAGTTATCCCCAAGTATAGCTTTTGTGCACCAACTACTCTGGCCACTGTGATCATGGTGGTACTGCTACCCTGCTTGGTGTGTGCAGAGCACCAGAGCTGCTAATTACAGGAGTTAATTCACACTGCATCCCCCTGAGGCAGGTCAGCGTGTTACCCTTGTTCTACAGCTGGAGGAAAGGGGGTTGGAAATTCTAACCGGCTTGCCCCAAGCCACACAGGTTAGATTTAGCAGCCAAGATTAAAAGAAAAGGTACAATATTAATGTTGAAGTGTGGGAAGCCAGGAGACAGATGATGGGGGTGTGAGGCGTGAGATAGCAACACGGCAGGGCTCACACTAGAGGAATTCCCTCCACAGGGAACCTGAAGTCCAAACAGAAACCTAATTATCCCTTTATATGTATATGTCATTGAGCTAAAGTACTTTTTTAATAATAGAGTATCTTATTGCGGGGGTTGGGGGAATCCATCTAGTCATTTTCTTTGCTTTCATCTCTGCAATGAAAACCTTTATGCCACCGTGAACAGTAATCCCTGAACAAAACGTAGACAAGATTCAACTCTGAATCCCTTGTTCCATGTTCACTGTGTAACCCCAGCCAGGGACACAGCCAAAACTGTGTGCTCTCAAAATTGTGCGTGCAGCCTTGACTCTGCCTCAGCCAGCATTCCTCCAAAGTATGCCTCTGTAGCCTATCTGAAGTAGCTATCTACCTCTCACCTGAAGTCACCAATGGAGTACCCATCCTCCTTCCCACTGGAAAGGTCTTTCTTACAATATAGCATCCACAGCACTTGATACTAGACTGTTTTTCTAGGACTGTTCAAGATTGTTCACTAGAGAACCTGGAAACAAAAGAAGTCATTTAAAGAGGCCAGCATAAGGACTGGAGGTGAGAGGGGCTGGAGAAATGGCTCCGTGGTTCAGAACTCACTGTTCTTGCCAGAGGACCTGGGTTCAGTTCCCAGCACTCACACGGTGGCTCACAACCATCTGTAGGCACATATGAGGTCCTCATACATACAAGCAAAACACTCATGCACATTAAGTAAATATAAAAGAGAAAAAATTTTAAGAAGAGTTCAGCACTGTAATGCCAGAGTAAGGAGGGGTTAAGCAGAAATACTGAGAAAATTTGCAAAGAAAACAAGGATGGTTTGGATTGAGATAACACTTAGGGAAAGGCAGAAAGCCAGCTCGTGCTCAGGACGTAGCCAGGAGCTTCTGGGGACTTCTTTAGACATTTCACAAGTCTTAAGCTTTTAGATATGATCAGGATCACAGCCTACTTCCACTTGATACTATATCCTAAAACATTTGAAAATTTAAAATATATGCCATCGATCATCGATCATGTCATATTAATATATAAATTCCTTGAATAGTGAACACTGATTCATTTAATGATTTACTCAAGTATATCATAGAATTATATTGCTCCAGAATGTGATAGCATTGATCAAACTGATGGTACCAGGAGAAGTAAATTTCCACTCTTATGTCTATCCACCTTTTCAGTGAGTAGAGTATGTTGGAAAGTGATCAAAAACTTACAAATCAATGTAATTAACCATATAAAATGAATTAAAATGTCATCTCTGTTTAGAAAATACCTTGCATTTCACAGACATGATATAAAACTGTAAGAGTAAATAAATCTAGACCAGGGACATGTCTCAACATGGTAAAAGAACTTGCCACTTGAATTCCATCCTAAGGTCCCACATGGTGAGAGGAGATACCTGACTCTGAAAGCTGTTTTCTGACCTCCACAGGCCTGCCACATGCACATGTACTCAGAGAGAGTGGGGGAATGGAGGGAGGGAGGGAGGAAGGGAGGAGAGAGAGAAAGAGAGAGAGAGAGAGAGAGAGAGAGAGAATTATACAAGTCTATAGCAACACATGTAAGACCTTCACTGTTTGAGTCTTTCAGTTCTGTATTCAGTTAGTCATTGTTTTATGCATGTCCACAAGATTGGCCTTATCCTGGCATGGTACCTACCAAACCTGTCTCTGCTCTCAGAGAACTCACACCCACACAAGCAAATGGCAAAGGGAACCGAGGTTATCTCTTTTTAAGTGGCTGGCCAGCTGATACTTGCTTCCTAAAACATGCTGTGGACAAATTCTACTGCAGAATTTCAAAAATAGATTCCTTTTAACTGTTACCAAAAGTACAAAAAGAGTCCCAGTGTTGAGCAGTAGATGAAAACAGCGACATGATTATCTTCTCCCTGGAGATTAACAATCATTAACCTGATGAAGATTTCACATTTTATGATAGGTAAGCCTATTTTTAGACTAGTTTTCCCAAATTTTTTTTTTATGTATTAGTCTTTAACTGCTATGACAAAATACTAAGAGAAGCTAATGTTATAAAGAAAAGAGGTGTATTTATCTCATAGCTTGGCTAGTGAAAGTCCAAACCACATGGCTAAGGTTCTGGCAAGAGCCCCACTTGGCTGTATCACTTCATGGTAGATATCAAAAGTAGGGTGTAGGGGGAATGAGGGTGGTACAAAGCAACCCTATCTCCCAACAGCAAGTCAGGCTCATTGCCAGTCTCACAATTTCTTCCAGTCCACTGATATAACCCAGGCAGTGACATGCCTACTCACAGTCAACCAACCGTCACCACATCACGGATCAGGGCTAGGGCACATTCAAACCATATCCAAACCATAGAACCATATTCAGACCACAATAAGAGAAACTTTTCACAGCAGGTCTTGCAACTCCCCCAGCCCCCTAAACACACAATTAGCCACTCTACATGTAGAGTACTGGATGTCACTCACTCCCAAGGCCTTCATGATACAGGCAGGGTCACAGATGGGCCACATCTTCAAGACTATTTACTTCCAGAGTAACGTTCATCAGTCCAAAGGGCTCCTTCAAGCTTTCTTAGAAATAAATCTAGTATCTCACCGAAGATTTTTAAGACTCAATGAATAGGGGGCTGGCAAGATGGCTCAGTGGTTAAGAGCGCCGACTGCTCTTCCGAAGGTCCCGAGTTCAAATCCCAGCAACCACATGGTAGCTCACAACCATCCGTAATGAAATCTGATGCCCTCTTCTGGAGCGTCTGAAGACAGCTACAGTGTACTTACATATAATAAATAAATCTTAAAAAAAAAAAAAAAGACTCAATGAATTCCCTCTTTTATTGTACAGTGCTGGCCATGTATCTATAGGCATTCAGCTTCTTCGTCATACTGCCATCTCTGCTCTTCATTCGCATAAAACATCTGATTTCCCACCCACTACAGCAGAAGGCCAATAGCTCTTAGTGTAAAGCTGATCATGGTACCCAGAGAAGTGCAGCAGTAATTTTCAGTTACTAGGGGCTCTTCTGTCCTGTCTGTAGTGGAGTAACTAAACTGCATTTAGTATATTTTTTTAAAATATTTATTTATTTATTACATGTAAGTACACTGTAGTGTGTCTTCAGACACTCCAGAAGAGAGCATCAGATTTCGTTACGGATGGTTGTGAGCCACCATGTGGTTGCTGGGATTTGAACTCGGGACCTTTGGAAGAACAGTCTGTGCTCTTAACCACTGAGCCATCTCACCAGCCCCTGCATTTAGTATATTACAGACATTTTTTTTTCTATAATCCACAGTCTGGTAACTTGCAGGTTACCTTAACAACTGAGTGACTATGACCTCACACCCCAACCTTAGGACAGCCCTTGTGCTGTGGCTTGTGTCAATCACAGACATGTAAGTACTCAGGCCTTGGAACCCAACATCCTGTTTCTATTTTCACACCCTGGCTTTGTCACTTAGTAGATGTGTGACTTCAAGCAAACTAATTTAATGAGATGTGCCTTAGTTTACCCATTATAAAATTTTAACCCTGTGTTCTAGATTGGAATCTAGAACAGGACTAGGTATCGTTTTCCATTTGGTTTTTCTCTTCAAACAAATTCACATACAAGTATCTCGTGAAGGTTCAGTGAATGAATCAGGTAAAATACTTAGTATGATATGGAGTATTCAGTGAATAGTATCATTCATTCTATTGAACTAAGCATCCTCCTGCCTGGTTATTCCTTAGGGAAAGGATGGTCAGGGATTTAGTGACAGGAGGTTGGGTCTGTTCACGAAAGGCTTGAATTTGGGGTTCATTGACATCATGAACTTGCTGCCTGATTAAAGGGGCTCAGATTCTACAAGAGACATACAATACCCAAGGGGCACTTCTGAATACCAATCACACTCACCCTAAATGGAGCCCTTTTGTAAGACCTTTGTGTATGAGGAATACTCTTTTGGGAATGAAGATGTCACTGCTCTCCAGCCCCTGCGATGCACTAGGCTTAGTTTTATAGATCCTCACACCAATACCAGGGTATTTATTCATTGTTTATTTGTTTGCTTATGTGTATAAGTATATGATCTGCATGTATGCATGTGTTTCTGGTGCCCATGAGGGTCAGAAGACCCTGAGAGTGGAGTTACAAATAGTTCTAAGCATCCGCATGGTTGCTAGGAATCGAACCTGTATCCTGTACAAGAGCAACAAGTGCTCTTAACTGCTGAGCTATCTCTCTAACCACACCACTGTTTTTTTAAAAGCATAACTAAGATCGGTGATTCTTGTTCCATGTCACTATTCCTGGATTCTACATGCCAGCCTTGCCAGTTGGTGCCCTTGGCTAAGGCTAGCTGGGAGCTGCCTAGTTCTTATTTGGAATAGACCTGGATACTAGTCTCAGGTGTGCAGCCTCCAGCCCGGCCTATTAAAATGTAGTCTGCTTATGACCCAGCACATCTGATGCACTTGACTGACATTTTCCCTTTTTATCTGGCTGGGCCATTATTGTGGAGCCAAAGCCACACTTGGACTGTTCTTCACAAAGGACTAAGTGACCCACAATCAGATTTAGACTTAAATCTCCTTTTACTGTCAAATCAGATTTCACGAAGCCTGCTGGTCTGGGCCGGAGAATGGGATGGGGGACTTGGGATTGGCTTGAACTTTAAATAAATCAATTTATTCTGTGTGGGAGGGCCTCAGTTCATCACTAATCTTGAGAGCCAAAATGAATGTTGATCTGGTAGAATGCTTCTGTAAAAGCAAGAAAGATGCCCAGATGCCCTGGCCGTGGGTACTATATCTGGACTTAAATAAATAAATTAAGAAACTCATTTCACATAGGCCACCAGGCAGTCATGAGATGTTAATGACTTTTAGTCACTGCCAACCTGGACAGAATTCAAGCCAACGACCTCCGGGTGAAAGGCTCCATATATCCCATTACCAACCCCCTGAGCCATCCAGCCGCCCCTGACAAGGTATTTCATCATACTGAGTCCAGTGCAGTACAATAGTCCAAACTCCTGTACCACCAGGAAATCTTCTTCTTCTATTTAAAATGTATAAAAAGCACATCAAAGCAGAAAACCTTGTTCCTCAAATAAAGGAATGGTTTCAACTGAAAAAGAAGTAGTTTCGGAAGAAGGGAGGCATGGGTGTGCAGACATGCACGGTGTAGAGTGTGACTATAAAGTCCAGAGCTTGCTATCACATTTATTCCACATCTGATTCTGCAACTGCATTCAGCAAACAAGCATATTTTGGAGCTCCATTTAAAAAAAAGTCATTAGTTTGGGTTTAACATTTGTATAAAGCTGATTCGTTAAACCCACAGTGCCTTCTCTCCTGGCTTGTTTTTAAAGTGTCATAAATAAATGACTTCAGTGTCCCACAAGACAAATGTTGTTTAATCATCTAATGCACTCATTTATCCGAAGCCTTAACCTTAGTCCTAAATTAAGTCTGTTGCGAAAACATAACTTCATCTAAAAACACCCATCAATCCTATATGGTTTTGATAAGCACATTTAAAAAACATAAACAACCAGACAGTTGTCAGTCTGGGCGAAGCCCCTGGGCTCATCTAAGAGTTATTCACCAGCGCTCATGTGTCATGCCTATACTACCACCAGCACGACAAACCAGGCTTGCACTTTTGCTGAGGGTTTATATTTTGAAATGGGGGTTAGCTGGGATATAAGAACATAAAGTAGAACAGACAAAAGACAACCCCCCACACACACACCAGACACCATTGATGTTTTGCTTGTTTTAAAAAATACTAATAATTTGACATTAAAATTTCATGATCACATATTTAGTAAATTGCATGTCATGCCTTTGATTAATTTTCACTTGTTCATGGACCTAAAAGTGTGTCAAAGAGCCTGGCTGTTCAGAGCTCAGACATGAGTAATGGCTGCTGAAAGGGCTGGTGGAAGAAGAGACGGAGGGAGAGCATAAACCCTGGGCCAAAGTGAGTGTTCAGCGCCTCATAGTTAAGCGTCCATAGTTTGGTGAAATCTTGGTTTTGATGGGTAACCAGTTTAATTCCAAATTCATTCTTACACCCTCATTTGCAATGGTTTCCTTCCACAGTAGAGCAAACAAAACTTTCTTGTTTTGTTTTGTTTTGTTTTGTTTTGTTTTAACTGGCTTTCTTGAGTCCTGCAAAATTATTACCACAGAGCCCCTTGAGGTTGTAGGATACTCCCTACCCCCACCCCGAACTGGGGCTTTAAATTTTTTTTTAATAGATAAGAGCATTCAGCAAATAGCTACATTGAGAATAAACTCAAAAATTATCACCAAGGCCTTTCCTCTGCCATAATTTGTCAAATCTGCTGATAGGGAACAAATTCTATTCATAAAGATTTTATTTGGGGGGGGGGGCACCTCTTGTGATTTGGTAGCAATTCAATTATAGTTCTGTGAGATAGTGAGAGCCCAGAGAGGGAATCCAGACTGACAAGAAATATGACGGGACGGTTACAGAGTGTTTATGCAATTAAACTCTCACTGACAATACCTGCGGAATGATGAATGCGTGGGCGGAGGTGTGTGAGCGCAGGCAATGCCCCACAAGTATTGCCTATTTTTCATTATTATACAACTGTTCAGATCTTTCAAGAGCAGCCTGAAGTGAGGTGGGGAAAGAGAGCGCTGTTATGCAGCGTGTTAGCCAAACGCCTCGTCTCCCCTTCCCTCCCTCCCTCCAACGGGGCTTGATACGGCAGGTGATAAAAGAACACCTATTTTAGAAAAATGTTTCTAAAAAGATTAAGATTTACCCTGAGCTTGACATATATTAATTTTGGATACCGAAGGAGGTTTTTAGTCTTTTTTTTTCCCCCTGCGTGCAACTTTATATCACTCCCCAACTGATAGAACGGTGCATAATTAAACTGTGGGGTTATTCATTTTATGCAAGCTGGTGCAAAGGGCACTCTGAAAGTGGGATTTTACTGATGGTCGATTAAGAAAGAAAGGAGAAACTTAAAAGCCTTTTGTAGAGAACCACAAAAGCTTACTGAAGAGATTAATTTGGTTGTGCTGCCTGCCCTGGTCTTCTGAGGGTACAGGGATTCAGTAGAGTTGTGTGACTCCAGAGTCCCTAAGGGACGGGATCATAAGGAGAGTCCCAGATGGCTGACAGTATTTGGGGATCTTAATTTGAGACTTCAGTTTGGGGGCGGGTGATTTTTTTTTAAATATAAATATCCTAGTATCTTGATTAGAAAAAGAAAGGCAAGCACAAGGAGGTACTCCCTAAGTGGTGCTCTCCATTTGGAGGTGCTCCCCATGTGGAGAGGCTCAACCCTGAGGTCAGAATTAACTGAAGAGAGAGCCAGGTGAATTCCTTCCAGGGTCCAGAGCTTATCTGGTGCATTGTGTGGTAGTGAGAGACAGCAAGGCCAGCTTGTGACAGGGGTACAAAGGGTGGAAGCAAAATATGTATGTCTCCCTCCCACTCCACGTGCACATCTGCTTAAATTAATGAGATTTACTTGGGGAGGAGAGGTGACATTCATCTTCAAGCTATCATTCATTGCTTAGGACCTGGAAAGCTGCTTTTGATGATAATGTTTAGATTTTGATTTTGCTTAATAGTGAACATTCTTATCCCTTCCAGGGGAGGATTCTGTTTGAAGAAATCTTGCACTTTACATAGAAAAATTCAGTTGTGATGACAAGCCCCCCCCCCACTTGGTTTCAGACCCTCTGTTTGGGTCTGGGCTTAGAGGCTGAGAGAGAGCTAGAGCTAGACATACACCCCCCCAGGACTGCTTCAAAACCGAGATTCTGGGTGCCCATGTGGAAAGTGTTGGAAATCTAACTCACATCTGAAGACTTCATTTATATGATCCCACCCACCTGCAGAATTCAGTGAAACAACTGGTCACCTTTCAGCTTTATTTGTGCAAGAAGTGGGTTGCCTGGGCATCCCTGTGACTGTGAGCCACATAGAAATCATTATATCCCATAGTCTAAAAATTAATTCTTATAATAATTTCTTTTGTCCCCCCAAAAAAACCCTGTATTCTGTTTTATTAAAAACAGTGTTTTTATCCGATGTGATTTTTTTTTAATACGCACTAAAATTGATAGTTAAAAATATTGTTTTCACATTACTTAGGTGTTAAAATTACATGGCAGTGTTCCTTTATTTTCAAAAACCAGACCTAATCCTGTTAATTCAAAGTGAATAACAAATAGTACTAAGACTTTTTCCCAAGTTGTTACGTTCATTCAACCTGCCTGTGTTTTGTTCTTCATCATAATTATTTCCAAGTCAAATCTGCACTGATTTCCTTATGGACCTGCGTACCTCCGACTAACTTAAAGAATTGAGCTGGGGTAATTCACACAATTCCTCGGGGGTCATGTTCACTGTTTTTTTTCAAGGACATTTTTATTACAAAGCTGATGAAATTTGCATATTAATTCATTTCTTTCAATTTTTTAAGATTAAATCTTGTCAACATGTATCAGTGCAAGGCTCTGACAGTGCTGATGAAATGGGTCAGTCAAGCTTGAACATTTAGAGGAATGCAGCCATCTGCAGCCCCCTCGCCCCTTGTGGCGTTCTGTGCTACCACTGCAACTTGATTAAAAAAAGTTTTATTCAGTGCAGGATATTAAAACATTATCTAAGAAATGATATGTGTTAGTCCCTCTATCCATCTATCCGGAAAGTGTACTCGACAACAAAATGGATCCAGAAAGATCCTGGTGGCCTAGGAGCTAGTGGAGTGTCCATCCTCATTAAACCACAACCCAAAGGCGCCCAAGCTTTCAGTTGGGTGGAAGGAACTTGGTACAAGGAACTCGAGTTTAACATTTCCTCTCCTGGTTTAGTTTCACTAAGAAAAAGATGGCATCACCTTTGAACTCTGGGCAGAAACTGGGAGTGGGTACAGGGATGTGACATAACTTCCTTCCTTCCTGGTACCCCAGGAAGTGGGCCTGCCCTTCCTGCCATGACACTAAGAACATTCTAATGCACTGCTCATGTCTCAAGCCCTCACAAAATGTCACCGGTGGGTTTTCATGTCTTCTTATTCCTGTCAACAAGCCCAACATGAACCTTAAGCTGCATCGATTTATCCGGTTCCAAGACAACCCAAACACATACTTCAATCAGACACTCAAATAGCAAGACCTCTTAAGTGAAAAAAAATCCCTTTAGCATTGTAGTGCTTCTATGTCAGCCTTGGTGGCCTTTCCAGACCATTTATTTCCCTGTGTCTGCTTTTTGGTCAAAACCCCTTTGGAATGTACATTATGCCATTAATAGTGTCCAGAGGAAAATCTCTTATAAAGGAGAATGTTGGCTAGCGATTGAGTTTGGATGGCAAGGCGTCCAACCTGACATCACTTCATTATGGCTGCCCAGCTCCCATCCCTGCTGGCAGATGGTGACCACCAGGAATTTCTGTAGTGGTTCACAATACATTTTTTAAAAGCATTTTCTCTTAATATAATTTAAACATAAATATTATCAAAAAGTAAATGCATTAGAGACTCTGTTTTTGAGGTTGTTCACTTATAGCAATACACAGTCACTGTTGAGCTCCTAAATAGGAAAGCTTGTTTCCTAAAGTGAAATAAAATACACTGCCTCTAATGAAAGGAACCGCAGAAAGAGAGAGTGGGCTCGGGAATGGTTTTCTCTTGGTCTTGAATTAAACTCCCAAACTCATATTGCATTGAAAAAAATCAAAAATCAGACTTCACATTGTCGAGCTGGAAAATGTCAGATATGAAATATTTAAACCTTAGAATACAGTCTTCGACTTTGGGTTATAAAACTTTAATTTTGTGAGTTGGTAGCACTCCAATAGTTCAATATTTTTAATTCTACAAATCCATGTTTATTAACTTTCAAAGTTTAAACAGTATCACCAAGTCTATTGAAACTAAATTATTCTGACTTGTGAGAGCTATAGGGTAGCTGTAATTTGTTTTCTACTTCTACATAAGTGACAAAGACAAAAGAAAGAGCAAATAAAAAGAATTGATTGCCACAACAATCCCTTCTTATAATTTCCAAATGACCTAAAACTCAAGCTGATCATTACCTCCAGCCAACACACCATTGGCTGGGATTTGCCCATACAAGTCTAGGGTATTTAATGCAGGCTGGTTAAATGGGCATCCATCATATTAATTATTAAGAAATCACCTATGTTCTCCCCCTCAAAAAAAAGTCTTGCTTTCTTTTCTTCTTGTTTGGAAAACATAAACCTGACAACAGTTTTAAAGCCCTTTACCCTGAGTCATGGTTGCTTGATGCGAGAAAGGATGGCTTTTCCTCCCCCTCCAATGAGTGCTGAGTTCCCATAATCCCCCAGTGTTTCATCCGTGTTCCAGCAAATTCCTGACATGGGGGGTGTTCTTTGCTTAGTTCTCATCGAGTCTTCAACACTTACCCTGCGCTAAGTGAACCGCGTCTGTGAGACAGCTGTGGTATCACATGAAGAACACTAGAGAGGGAGACTAAGGCACACATCAGCTCCAGGTTCACTCCCTACCAGGTGACTTGCCTTAAGCATGTGTTCAAACACTTTGAGTCCCCTTCCCCATATACAAAATGGAACCCGTATTTACTCACAGGGTTGCCAGGGGCCATCAAAAGCCTAATAAACATAAAAGTGCTAAAACAAAACAAAACAAAACAGCCCAAATGTTCTCTTTAAGCAGCTTAGAAGACTAGCACAATGACTACATAGTCTAGCTCCAGTTTGGGGGTGTTATCTTGTGATTTTTTTATACTTTTGTGGGTGAGCAGTGGTCACTTGGGTTTGTACATTCCAATAACATTTCCATGGCAGCGGTTGTCGACTTCAGGATCCAAGTTAGATTATCCAACACTGTTCTGATGAAATCCGTTCCTCCACCTAACTTAATCTGTAGATAATTTAGTTTGCTGCCAGCGAAGGAAAGTGCATTTGCTGTAAACCCAAACTCCTGGTCGCTAGCGAGAAAATTCAGTCTGCTTTGTTTATTGCTTTTGTTTCATATATAATGTATATGACTCCGTGGTGATTTGCTCAGGGAAGAGAAGCTCAGGGGTTACCTTTGCATCTCGACTCTCCTGAACATGTGCTACAAAAGCATTACTTACTTCCGAGTTACCCAAATCAACTTGAAGTGCCAAGCCTCTCTCCTAGGAGCTATTTGCTCTGCCTGTGTCTAAGCTTACAGTCATGTTTCTTTTTGTAATGATGCGATGGCAGACAGGTCTTTCCCTGGCTTTAGAATGTCGTGCTTTTCTTTCATTTCAATCTTCTGAAACCAACTACTGCCTATTAGGGTCTACAGTCTTCCAACTTGATAATGCAGGAGACTTGTCCAAAATGAAAATCTTATCATCACCCCTGGGTATCTGTAGATATGAGTGACACAGTTGAAGCTTTTCTGAGATTTCTGTATCATCTAACTAAACCTGAGTCTGATGTTTTGGCATGCAATGTTTTCACTAGAATTCTAATCTAAATTTGCCCTCTGGCATCACATAGCCAGAAACTAGAGGGCACCTCGGATAATCTGGGAAGGCAGGTGAACTTTGATCGAGGTGATCAGTACATAAGATGAGAAACACTTGTTTTCCAGATTAGAACAGCAGGCCTTCATTTTTTGGCATAATACCAATTATAAAGGAAGGGAGGAAATGGGAGGCAGTAAGATTATGGCACCAATTTAAACCAAATTTCAGTCCTTTAAAACCACCAATTAAACAAGAAGCAGCCCCATTCTCCAAAAATAACTCAGTCAGAATCTTCACTTGGTGTTGTCACAGGGTGATGGGAAAATAAACTAAGACCCCTGACAATTGTGGGAAAGTCTACCTTTGAATCCCAAGTTACTGCTAGTAACTACAGCTTCATGGTATCCATCAGTGTACCACAAAACCATAGATTTTATAAAAGAAACTCGCAAGATCAATAGTCCAAGCAGGGATGAGGGGGGATCTCACAAAACCCCCTCCTCTAGTTAAAGAGCTATTGGCAATTGGTGACTGATAGAGGAAAGAAAGTTCAGCTTTCTTCAGAGATATGGACCGTGGGTGGTTGCCCATGCTCCAGTGGATATCTCTATACCCATGAACATATAGGAAACACTAAACAGACTAAGTAGGTTACTTTAAAAATAAAATAAAAGGACATGAAGGTAAGGGGAAGAGTCTTTGAAGGGGTCCAGGAGAAGTATTATGGGATAAGGGGTAGATATGATCAAAATATATCATACATCCAAGTTTCTTCTGTGTCCCAATTAGATATGGACTTTAATATATGGCTGAATTAATGGTAGCACATAATACTTGAAAGAGAGAGTATTGCTTTTCAGATTTTTGGCTAAGAGCAAATAAATGAGAAATGTTTAGATACACTAAATAATCTAGTAAATACTTGTGTAGTCTTCACATGGTAGGGTGATTGGCCACCCTTGGTCTTGTCACTTCAATGTGTCACTGAAATAGGTAGATTATGACTGGTGACTAAAAGATCCTCCTATTCTGGGAGAACTCTCTATGCTTCCTGTTTAAGAAGAATGCCGCTTCTGTGCCAAGTGGCTGAGATCTGAGTGTCTCACCATTTACAAAGCCCCCTGTTCAGCCAGGCAGGCTCCCTGTGACGAGCTGGGACAGACCCTGCCCTGGAGCATCCGGGGCTCTAGTGAAACACTGGCAAACTCAAATTATAATCCCAGCCAGGAGAGAATTGCAAGGCACCAAGGGACATTGATAGCATGACACCAGACTTTCCAAAATAGAGGTAAATATTTCAACATTTTCATTCTCACTTTGTCCCAGAAGTTAGAATATAATAGCCTCTCTGAAATCATATTATTCATATATGACTTTTGGTCACCAACTTGGTGATTTGTGTGCTCTTGGTTATGTTGTCAGTAGACAACATCATAGTCAAGCTGGTTTCTGTCCAACCCTCAGAAGGTCTGTGGGTAGTACAGGTGATTTCCATTGTGAAATAATGTTATGCACCCCAAAGGCACATTTTTTAGATTCTTTTCTCCATGCTAAGTGTTCAGATCTACCTTGCTTTGTCTGGTCATTCTGAGTTAGCAGTGCCTTCCCCAAGACACTAGCTTTCAATTCTTCTACGTGACTTCTTTTTCTCAGGCAGGTTTCTCAAAGTAACTATATGTATTCCAGGAGAACTTCAAGAAAGAAGGTTTATAAAACTATCCACCATAACTTGCTGTTGCAAAAATGAATAGAATTGATCTATAGTCAAGAATGACCTATAATCAATAATGAGGATTTACTAGATAAGTCAGTTATGCCATCAATCTAAAATACTATGCTGCCATTAAAAAGAGTGGCAAATATATGTGTGTGTGTGTGTGTGTGTGTGTGTGTGTGTGTGTGTGTGTGTAAACATAACATTTCCCAAGCAATAGGTCAGAGAAGAGCAAAGGGCATTACAGTTTATGTGCACTGCTATCACTTGTGCACATATAGAAAACATCTACTGATATCTATCATGGCTGACACAGCATGCATCCATCTTCGTACATCCAGAAACACTGGGCCAGAGCTTGCCTCTGGGAGAGATTTGGAGTTAGAATGGGGAGAGAGATTTGTTTTCTCTCTATACCCTCGGTACTATTTGAAATTTCTTGAATGGCATATACTGTGTATTAACTTTTCTGAACATTTTAATTGTTAGAAGATGTGAACATCTAAAAGCCAGTAATATCTATTTAAGATAAATACCATCAATTAGAATCAAGTACGCATAAAAAAGAAATCATTCTAAAATTATTCTTTCATGTTCACCACATCCTTTTGTGATGGAAATGTCCCTGTTGAGTTAGAAATTCACGTTTGTAATACACCCTGCATTTCCCTAACTGAACAAGAAGAGCTTAGAAAATAAATGAATTCCACAGGATCACCAAGCAGTGAGCCCCCCACTGCACCCCCACAGCCTTGCAGACTGGATAGACGCCAGAAATGCAGCTGCCTTCATGGAGGAGGAGAACGAGTAAGAAAATAAGCATATCCCCTGGCAACAAATAGTGCTTCCTGTGACGTGGGCACGCCTAGCACATTCCATGCTGAAGTGCTTTACCTCAGCCAGAGTAATTAGAACTATAATTCAGATCTGGGATTCTTCTCCCCACCCCACCCCTCCACCCCCGGGGTTCTACAGCCTATGAAGTCAGCAGAACAGGGTTATTAAATCATAGCCTACTACTGAGTCAAAGGGGGCTTTCTAAATGTAGAAGGCAGGGAGGGGAGCTGGGAGCACCCGCCGAGCAGTCCCGTGGGTAAGGCGATGAACCTATCCACGGCCCAGCTAATGACCTGGTTTAGAGGCATAGCTCATATATTCCAAATAACAGAGGGGAAAGAATTCCAAATAGCTTAACATCATTAAACCCAAAATGCTGTTGGATCCTTCCTCTGTGGCATCATAAAGCCCCTCTCCGTGTGGAGGAAGAGATGTGCCTGCGATAAATCGCCCAAAGTTTATGCCACCCTAGATGCAAACTTCACACTAACTTGCTCACTCTGGGGAAGGTTCATGGGTCTGCTTTGTTTGGGGGACTGCCTTGTCTTTCTTTCTCCCTTTTCATTTATTTATATTTTTTAAGCAATAATAGTCTTTGTAGGATGGCTGCTGTGTCAGCATTTATCTTGAACCTCGTGGATATGAGTTCTGACTGGAGTCACCTTTCTGACAAGTGTTATTGTGACTGTGTTTTATATCCCTGTGCAGAATGGTTTCTAATGGGAATGCTCTGTCTACCTCGCCTGCCTCGCACTAAATTATAGATGGCACAGAGACAGGGCAAACTGCGTGTGAGTGCAGAGCTCCACTCCTCTGTGATGTCAGTGCCCCCACCCCTCCTGTGCCTGGAATCAAAGCGGGGGAAGTGGAGATATGCAAAACATTTGTGCTTAAAAATAATGTTCTGTCAGTTATTAAACAAGTGATATTTCATTTAATCAGCTCAGGGGATTATTTTAAATGAAAAGGCAGAGAGGATGATTTTATTAACACATTCCTGCCCTAGAGTACTACTGTAATAATTCTTTACCTGCCTAAATTAAAAAGTTATAATTCAGCCTGTCTACAGGAAGAAGTTCTGGGTGATTGGATTTTATTAGTTCTTTGATTTTTAGCTTCTCACAAATGGAGGTGAAGCCTGAAAGGCTCTCCTATAACCGTGAGAGTGTCTAAGCTACTTAATAAATCAGCCTTCTCTGGCTTGTGTCCGGATGGGCGAAGCGAGTATTCTGAGCGCTGCAGTTCTTCAGTCCAGCTCACCAACCCACTTGCACATTTGAACCTCACTGCCATCCAGCCCATTGCTTATCAGCAAAAGAGATGTTAAAAACGTAACTACTGCATAAATATAATTTTCTCCTGTTATATACGAAGCATTAACTTGGATAGAGAACAAAGGAAAGAACATAGCCACATGGACAGTCACGCAGAGAGCAGGGGAGATGCACACATCTGAGTAAAGACTACAGGGATGTTTGTGGCATGAAGAAGGAAGGAGAAGAGGACGAGAAGACCTGGCTGGAGGCTCCCGTGTCCACCCTGGCAGTCGAGGAAGCAACACCCCAACCCACCTTTATGAATGTTGCACTGTACAACCACACAGCACTGTGTCTGCCTCTCCATGCTGGGAAGCAACTCTACGAGGCCAAGGACACCTTTAATGTTGTCCTTCTATAAAGGACAGAACCACAGTTGGAGAAATTAATGCTTTTTGCCTGATCACTGGACACGTGATTTCAACCTGCACTTCTAAGCCGTCCTCATGAATGCTCCCATTGACTGCTTTGGGTCCAAGTGTCCTTCCCATGTCAGATGAGGACACTTAATGTGCCAACTGAGAATGGGCTAACGTCCCTGTTCTGAGGGTTGGTGCAATTTCTCAGCATGGACCTTGACTCCCAAGGAGTAAGGATTATGCCTAGTGCAGAATCCCTTGTCAGATGCCAGGCCTTAGGCTTTGCATCTATCTAGGACACTGTTGTAAGAATTTCAGTTCACATGATCTGTAGGTGCCACATGGCTCCCAGCCATTTGACTTGCTGGTTTCTCCAGGGAGAGAGCTGAGGACAGCTCCTTACAGGGTGGCTCCTCCACTCACTCACTCACTCACTCATTCTTCAGACAGTGTCTGAGTACCCACAAGGCTGAATCATTCTCTACCCAGGAGTTCCATATGTGTGTTTGATCCACACTCCATGTGCAAAGTTCTCTACTGGGTGCTTTGAAGGGAATGAAGGTGACGAGAAGTGGGGCAGGTCCCCAGAGGATCGGTCTACCTAGGAATAGAAGCATACACATTGATGGCTATACAGACAGAATAGAAGTGAGCCATGGCAGGAAGGAAGGAGAATATCAAAGTAATCATCTGTGCAGAGGAGACTCAAAACAAACACAGAATGTTCTGGAAAAGTGCTTTCAAAGCATACCTCAGTGCCTTTCAGAAATGGCCTCTCTGGAGACCCATGTTAGCTTCATATTCATTCAAATTCTCCTCAGATATGCACAGTAGTGTTGGTCATCTAACTATTGCTGCTGCCCAGTCTCAAACTTATCCCTGTTCCTTGGACAGAATTATCTTGGCCGTATGAGGAGGGAATTCAGCCAAAACTACAATTGGTGGGAGAGTGCTTTTCTATTGCGTTTGGAACAAGCTCCTATCATTTTCCCTCATTTTCAGAGCTGGGGATGGATCTGTCCAGTTGGAAAGAGCTCAAAACCAATTTCAGTGCAGATGCAAATAATCCTAACAAATTATTCTATAAATACACCACAAATAGCAATACTTTGTGAGGTTAATGGCTCTTACTTATCAAATAAGGAAACTGAAAAACACAAGTTGGATCATGCGACAAAAGCAGATTGATTCTGCAGCCAGAGATCTGCTTCGTCCTTCTGGGAAGCATCACCATCCTACACAACTTCAGGAGAAATGAATAGTCAGTAGGCTAGCTCATGATGCGCAGCAATTCCTACCTCTGTAGAAGCAACTGACCATTGCCCAGCAACTGGTCTACACTGTGTGTGTGTGTGTGTGTGTGTGTGTGTGTGTGTGTGTGTGTGTGCATGTGAATGTGAGTGTGTGCATGTGTGTATGTGTGTGTGTATATGTTTGTCTATATATAGTGCTAATCTTCATTTGCATCAGAAGAGAATCCTTGGTTCTCTCTGGACAGGGCTCCTCCCTGCTACCATTGATCTTGCAAATCAGTACTGAAGGAACCAGAGTGAGGCTTGAAGCCACCTCACCTTCTTCAAATTTCAGCTGTAGTTGGTAACCCTAGGTACAAAGTTTCAACCCAGAAACGTCTACAGATCATATTGCATATGATCCTATATTATTTATCTGACTTTCTGGCTGACTTAGGATTTTCAGTTTAATACAGTAGAAAATGAACTATGAACTCTATCTCCAATTGACGAATTTTCTTTGAAAATCACATTAGATAAAGGAAGAAGGGAAATAGACTTAGGATAGAAATGCTTTAATATTTAATACCAAAAACTTCAAAAATTACAGTCAAGAGTCAAGTTTCAATCAACAGATAGAGTAGCATTAAAAAATTTCACATAGTCTTAATTCTTCCAGGATTAGAGTCTCCTTTTCTAGGCACACAACGGCTAAAAATTCATGACTCTAATGAATAACTGACAGCCATGTATAATAATAAACTCAGAGAGTTCATGTGCCAAGCACTGTGCATGCTCAGAACAGCTCATTAAATCTCAACATACCCTATGAGGTGGGAGCCACGATTGACCCCATTTTACAAAGGACTAAGGAATCTCAAAAATCTTTGTTTCTCAAGATCACACAGCAGTAAGCAACAGGGCCAAGATCTGAGTCTGGGCACCTGCGTCCCATGCTCCCCTCTGCCACTCTGCACAAGCTCAGAGCCCTCACTCTGAATCTTGTCTCAGCACTGGTAACACCAGACAAGTTACTTACTGCCTAGGTCTCTATTGCTTTGTCTACGCAATCGAGGTGATAATACCCACTTCAAAAGGGTTCTGCAAGGATGAAAGGAAGGTCAAATCCCATTTCATGATCAGGGGAATTACCAGGTAAAGTCAGGGGGCCTGTGAGAGCAGACTAAACTGACCAAGCAGACAGCTAACAATCTGAATGTGGCCGGGCACATGGCATGTGGTGTGCGTACATACAATTTTATCTCCGCAGATAACTTCGTTAGACTTTTATAGTCTTAATATTAGTGGAATTTTAGTTAAAGGTAACTGTAGAGGCTGGAGTGTGGAATACTTGCTTAGCATTTAGAAGGACCTGGGTTTGATCCCTAGGAATCATTAACCACTCACACACACACACACACACACACACACACACACACACACACACACACACACACGGCACACAGTGTAATTAATTGTTTAGGCGTGAACTTGACAATTTCACGTAGAATGAAACAGGAAATAGTTGTGGTTGTAGTTGAAGCCTTAGTTTGCACCCCCACCCCACACTCACAATAGACTGGATAAAAGAAATTTTCAAATATAAAAATGAGAAGCAGTTCATGCATAAAGCATGATAGCCTGAAGCATATTAGATCTGTTTATCTCTTTGTTTAAAATGAATGCTACCTGGTACAGTTTACATAACATGGCAGGGATCGGCCTGATAAGTGTTTGCATCACCTGGGGAACACACCGGCTCATTTCCTCAACACCTTTCCGCATGACTAGCTTGCCAGCAAGTGTAATGGCAAACAAAGTTTTAATAGGTCAAGAGCAGAGTAACTGCGCACATTAGCAGGGGGGTGAGTGGGCTTGACGTTTGCAGAGGCTAACAACTGACACTTTCTGCGTACATTTTTTGAATGCTGCTTAATGGGGGAAGTTTAGAAAGGAAAGGCTTCCAGAAGAGCCTGCCATGACTTCTAAGCCACGGGTAGAAGGTGGAAGAGAAGAGAGTCACGGCAAATCCACATGTGAAAATGTAGGAGCCCTCGAAAGCAGGTGGCCCCGACGCCATTTCTCTATCACTTGCCTGCTCTCCTAACTAACAATTAACCTGCTATTAAGCTTAAGAATTCAATGGCAGGCGGATTTCTGAGTTCGAGGCCAGCCTGGTCTACAAAGTGAGTTCCAGGACAGCCAGGGCTATACAGAGAAACCCTCCCTGTCTTGAAAAAAAAAAAAAAAAAGAATTCAATGGCTTTCTACTGTCTCGAAGGTTGTCTGTGCTGGGTGAGGCCCTCATTACTAGCCTGTTGTTTAAGTGAAACTGCCACGTAATGAGTGAAGCTGGCAGGGCACATCTGTTTTACTGGAAGTTGCAACAAGACAGATACACAGACTATCTGTTTTTAGAATGTTTTATGTATACCAGGAAGGGAGAAAGAAACCTTCATAGCATCTTCCTTTTCTCTCTCCCCAATTCCTTGTAATGTTATTTATGCAGTTAGCAGGAGCTACCCCGTTCATAGTCAGCCTTCCTTCCCCCAGCAGCACATACAGTAATAAGTTTGGGTAAAGTTTCAAGTATGTTGAAATGAATAGCTAAGCTCCTAGCCCTGGCTTTGGAAACCCATACATGGCAGAGGAAGCCCAATATTCTATTTATCCTCTCCACATTACTAAGAAGGAGGGAAAAATCTGCTGCTGTATTCAAAGAGAAGAATGGACAGACTTTCCTTTGTTGAAAATCTGTGTCCTTTGTGAGCGTGCTATCATTGAAACCTCTTTAATAATACGGGGTGGAGAGAAGCTGTGTGGAATTGGAAGTTCATGTGAGTGCTCCTTAGACACTTCCCACCGTAGCAGATGGGAAACTTTGTCAATATGTATCCAGGCTCCTGAGGGACACAGATCGGTAACTGAATCACAGGTAAATAGATAGATTAGATATGGCAGTGGCGGGAACCGCGTGCTGGAAAACAAATCCACAAGAACAATTTTACAGGGCTCGCCTTTCTATTTTCATAAGGAAACTAAGCCAAATAATCTGACAAGGGCGGAAATCAAATCATCTGTCAAGTTCCTCTACCTTTCATTTATCACACAGTTTAATACCGTAATGAAAAACAGCAAATGAAAAATGAAGTGAATGACCAATGAAAAATGCATTCTCTGAGGATATAGTGATGTGTTATTAGCCTAAATCCTCCACCCCTGTCCACGGATCCCTGCCAGGGGAGGCCCTGTGGCCACACAATCCTTTTCATTCAAGTATAACAAATCCCAAAATGACATTAACGCCCGCTGTTGGGAGAGCCCTCCCTACATAAAAGCTCCCCATCCCCTTCCTTCCTTACATTTCTTTATCCCTTCTTTACATCACAGTGTGAGCTGGCCAGGGATCTTATTGCAGAGAGAAGCCTGGTGATGTGGCCTTAAGGCAGTGAAATGCAGGAGCAGAGAGGTGGGGGGGCTTCCTCCTTGACAGTTCCAGCGAGCCCATGGGAACAGGAAACCATAGTAGTTTATCTATCTGTCCAGCACCCGAAGACAGAAAAGTCAGGGTCTAGACCCTTGTGTTGCTCATGAATCTTGCTGGTCCTCATGGTCCAAGATGTACATACCCCCTAAAATGAACATTGGGTGCTCCATGTGTAAAAGAAATAAAAAAGAACTCAGGATGATTTTTACACACAA
Organism: Mus minutoides; assembly: GCA_902729485.2. Taxonomy (NCBI): domain Eukaryota; kingdom Metazoa; phylum Chordata; class Mammalia; order Rodentia; family Muridae; genus Mus; species Mus minutoides. Next base: position 140,622 of record CACVCL010033846.1, on the reverse strand, counting down.
AATCTAAATAACACTGGCTAATATTCAGAGTGCTTCCCACGGAACAGCATTTTCAAAGGAGAGTGTTAACTTATTCCACCCTCTGGCATTTTTAAGACTGAACACAATTATTAATACCATCTCCATGATGAACCAATGGGTCATAAGAGCCAAGAATGGAACCGGAAGTTCCACACCCAGGAGTTGGTGAAGCTAAGAATCAATGGTAACCTGTTAGCTCTAGAACTTTCTTTCCAGCTGCTACCTCTTAGTGTCTCTTAAATCTAAAGATGAGAGTAAGGACTCACTTAGAGGGGGAAAAAATGGTGTCAGCCTCTTGTTTATTGTTTTTGAAAAAGAAGAAAGCTGCATTTAAGAAAATAGTTTTACGAACAGCATGGAAATGACTGCAATTAAATAATAACACCAACTAAAATAAAATGTGATTTATCCCCAGTCCTCCTGTCCAGACAATGTATGCTCAGAGAATAGATAACATTTATTTCACACAGTGGTACCGTCTAACAGATTGTGGGTACTCAAATCATTCTCCTGCTACTAAACCAAGATGATTAATAAGGCAGAATATATTTATTTCTAAGGAGCAGAGGCACTGGTCCTGATTTAGACAGTTTGTGCTGTTGAGCTGCAATACAAAATTGACCTCCACATAATTAGGTTGGACACTAGTGGAGAAAAGACTTGAGCACAAATGTTTCTATTTTGACAAGCAGAATTCAAGAGTGGCTGCTTTCTTCTTCTTCTTTTCTTTAAAGGAGAGAGTGTTGATTATTTAATATTTGTTGAGTGCCAACAGAGTACTCAGCCCCGTGCAAGACCCAGGGACTGGTTGTCCAGAAACTGCCTGACAGGAAGCATCAGCAAATTAAAATCCACAGAATCCGCATGAAGGCAGTAGAGGAATACCTAGGGACAGGAAGAGGTCCTCGCCTATCCCTGAACAACAGCAAAAACGGAAGTCCAAAGCGAGAAACAAAAAGCTTCATGGTTCAAAATACAGGGATCCGGTCTCATGGACAAGAGGCTTTGAGAGAGAATCCCCGTGTGGGTGTGAGTAATAGAAAGGACCGAAAGGACCACAAACGCCAGGCAGCAAGATGGAGAGCAGGAGAAAGAAGAATAAAGAACAACAAAGATAGCAAGGAGCATGTCAGTGTTTCCTAGGTCCTTCCAGAGAAGGAGGCCTGGAGGAAAGGCAGCAAGGTCTGGAGTCAGAAGTCAGAGCACCGTAGGGATTCCCTAGAGCTCAGTGGTCCTTTCGCCTCTGTGTGATGCTTGGGGCACCAGCAGTCAACATCAGGCTCCCTAGGAAAATCACAACATAGAGCCTGTGGCCTGAAGATGCAGTCCTCAAAGAAAGCTCCAGAGAAAAATGAGATCTAGTTCTCAACAAGGGCAGATGGCTCTTGTGGGGCAAGCCGGAAAGAGAAAGAGCAGCAGTTGCCCACAAGTACAGCCTTCCAGCCTGCAGTCCCAGTATCCACAGGCAACACCCAGCCTTAGGGCAGAGCCCAGGCTGCCCTCTCACTGAGACAGGTGGCATTCTGGAAAGAACTCTGCAGCCCTGTGGCAGGATCAGAGTAAACTGGAAGGACTTGGGAGCTCTAGAGTCCTTTGAATGAGTCCCCAAAATCATGGATAAAAGGAAGAGCTGGTAGGTGTGGTACATTTTGACTTTCAAAGGACTTTAAGTAGGAGAGAGAGAAAAAATAATAATCCTTCCAAGAGGCTATTATGCAAAATTGGTAACCATAGGGCAAGTGTTAAAATTCTGTTACATCTTAAAAACTAGTTAAGAGATGGAAAGAAATGAGAAGGAGTAAAAGGCCATTTCTTTCTGTAGAAAGAGGTTAATTGTGGGGAGCCCAGGGGAGAACACAGATACCAGCTTTATTCAGAGTCTTAATAACGACCTGGAAGAGGAAGATGAAAAGGGAGATGGAGAAACTTGTTGATGAAAAGGAATTATTTAAGGCTGTTTGAGTCATGGAAGGGTCTGAGAGAATCTAGAAAACAGGCACGTGGTAAGGGAAAAAAAAATAACGAAAATTAAAAATAACCCAGCACGTAGAGATTCAGCCAGAGCTTTAGAGGACAATGTACCTACCCCTCCCCTAGGAAGGACTGTCACTGCAGTGTGTGCCCGCCCCCATGGTGTTTCCTGGAGGGGAGGGGGCTGGGAACAGTCCTTTTGTGTGAGATTAGCTGAGAGTAGGGACCCTTCGTTGTGGAGACAAACTTATATGGTGTCTTCCACTGTGGGACAGGAGCGCCACAATGTTGCATCTGTTCTCGTTACAACGTAAGACATAAGAACAATGATCTGTAGGTCTATGGAGAGCTGAGCTGAGATCTGTTACTGATGGGAAGTAGATTAAAATGTCCAAATGAGAGAGCATTGCCTCTGTGTTCATTGACTGAATTAGTGGACATTTCTCCGGAGCACTGGCATCTCTATACTCTTTTTCTTCCGCCTGCCTTTGACACATGACTGAAGCTCTCCTCTCTTCCCCAAAAGAGCTGCTTTATTTCTACAAATGCAGCAAGGCAAACCCCCTGTGTGTGTGAGTCAGGCTTTGTCCCCTGGAGAAAGGTGGGTGTTCATGAATAGAAAGTTAATCAGTCTCCTAAAAGATACATCCTAGCTATTTCAAATGGAAAAGAAACATTGTCCCACCCCGAAGCCTGATGAATAATATCACAGGACGCCAGGAGAGGCAGAAGTGAATTCACACTCTGCTCCTTCCCGCCCCTGCTTCCCCATCCCTGGTCCTCTGGAGGACAGAACCCACCCTCTGAATAAAGGAGGGCAGGGGTTAGGCTGCCGCTGTTGAGGGATTGAATGGTGGAAGAGACTAATAGCAGAAGTTGTGGTAAAGGGGTAGACGCCATGAACACCGGCTAAGATTGCTCTTGCATCTAGGAAATACTTCCATGTGCCTGTTCTCTTTCTCAAAATGCTGCTCTTGTGGGAGCCACCGATCCAGTCAGTAACTAGGCAAATTTACCCAACAAATGATTCTCAAAATAGGAAGTATTAGTTGCCAATAAACACATATAAAATGTTCAGCACCCTTAGCCAGCAGGGATATACAAGGTAAAGCTATACTGAGGTTCCATTTTTCCCCGTTAGGAATGGCTTTTATCAAAAACATAAACAAAACAAACAAAAACAAGCAACAACGGCCGGAGGAGCTGGCTCTGCACTTAAATCACAGGCTGCTCTTCCAGAGCACTCAAGATTGTTTCCCGGCACCCAGGTTGGATGTGGCTCACAATTGCCGGTACCTACAGCTATGGGGGATCTGATGTCCTCTTGTGATCCCCACAGACACCTGCACTATTATGCTGATCTCTCTCTCTCTCTCTCTCTCTCTCTCACACACACACACACACACACACACAGATGCACACATACCCACGCACACTCATGCGCTAGAGCAGACACACACGCTCATGTGTGCACATGCACAAATACACACACACATACACGTAACTAAAAATAAATATTAAAAAAAAAAAAACAAGCAGCAGGGCATGGTGGTGCATGCCTTTAATCCCAGCACTCGGGAGGCAGAGGCAGGTGGATTTCTGAGTTGGAGGCCAGCCTGGTCTACAAAGTGAGTTCCAGGACAGCCAGGGCTACACAGAGAAAACCTGTCTCAAAAAAAAAAAAAAAAAAAAAAACAAGCAAAAAATGCTTGTGAGGGTGTGTGAGAAAGGAGAGTCCTTATGTGTCACTGGTAGGAATATAATTCAATACAACCACAATACACAATAAAGGATTCTTACAAAACTACAATGATCACGCCCTGAATTCAGGCCCCCTACTGGTCCCATGAACAGCAGGGTTGGAAGGCCAACTCAGTGTTCTAACTACAAACCATGTTCTCCTTCCACTTAACCAAATGAAAGGATAAAGAAAATACCCCTGCTCTTCCCTACGTGTGGGATAGTGTAATTAATATGGCCTGTGATTTTTGCAGCCCTGCCTCTGCCCTCAGTCTCCCTCCCAGCACCTGCACCCTTCACCCCAGCCTGGAGCATTTAAGGCAAATGGAAGTGCAGGCTTTAACACTCATACATATATTAGCAAGAGCAACCCACTAGAGAGACATGTTTACACATTCAACATTCCCTTTAGGAAGTCTGTAGAGATTTTGATTTCTGTTTGCACTCATAGTATGTTAGTGATTTTCATATTACATTAGCAAATTTAATCTCTGCTAATGAGATAGGAAGATATTAACACAATGAGATTTGATTTAACAACTTTCAGACTTGGGTGGCAAAGGCAGAATTTGCAAGTGAACACCAATTCCAATCTCTAATTGAAAAATAAATCAGAATATGGAGATATCTGTAGTTCCTGGATTTCAGGTCTAGATTCCAGCCATGGTGGGAGGACAGATGGTTTGTGTCCCAAGAAGTCTGTGAATGAGGAGACGCGACTTGAGGAGGCACTGTTTGGTTTGAGATCTCAGGTGGTCCTGAGTTGAAGAACCACACAGCTTCCTACTTGCTAGATTTCTAGCACCCAAGGAAAGTGTGGGTGTTGAAATATCATCAGTAACAGTCAAATCTCCACTACCCAGCCAAGATGGTGTTCTCCCTTTCAGGGGTCCTGCCTCTCACCTCTCTCTGGCATGTAGAAAGCCAACAAGGAGACACACTGAAGCCACATGGCCCCCACAAAAAAAGCAAAATGAGTCCACACTATAAGAAGAACTAGCCCCGTGTACACACTCCTCCCCCTGAAGTTTTCCTCAGAAAGTCGGGAACTAATTCCTGTATTAGTTTTCATTTACTTCTGGTTTCTTAAATTCACTGATTTAAAGGGGTTGGGGTCGTCTGAAGAGATGGCACAGCAGTTAAGAGTACTGGCTGCTCTTCCAGAGGACCTAGGTTCAATTCCAAGGTCACAACTGTCTGTAACTCCATTTCCAGGGGACCCAATTCCTCTTATGGCCTTTGCAGGCATCAGGCACTGACATATGGGCAAACAAAATACTCATATACATAAAGTAAAATTAATTAATTAAAAAAAAAAAAAAACACTTGGAGTCGGGCAGTAGTAATTCCAGCACTTGGGAGGCAGAGGGAGGCAGATTTCTGAGTTCAAGGCCAGCCTGGTCTACAGAGTGAGTTCCAGGACAGCCAGGGCTATACAGAGAAACCCTGTCTCGAAAAAACAAACAAACAAACAAACAAAAAAAAAAAACACTTGGAAATACCTTAGAGTCATGGTAGTATGCTAGAAAATGGGATACATTTTATAATCAAAATCAAAACTACCTTTTCATAAATACCTAAGAACTATATAATCTAGCTCATCATATGAGTAGATTTTCCCCAATGCTATAGCACATTCCAATGTCTTGCATTACAATCCAGCTCTAAACGCAGACATGGACTTTCTAGAACAACAGCTCCTGCAGTTCCGCTGGAGGAGAACATGTAGTTTAAACTCACCTTCGCATCGGAGGCCTCCACCTACTTTTTAATTTACTAGATGGTGTTTTACTGCTGTAATATATACATGTGTATACTATATAATAAACATTCTGATTACCTTATATCTACATAGTAAACATTTACCAAGGTAAAATTACTATAATTTTAAAAATCTCATTTTAATAGAACAGAATGTCAGGTGACAGCAAGAACTATTTGAATTCTGTCCATGCTCAAAAGTGTAACACCCTCTTCATGGTAGCCTGCTAGACGGCAAGCCGTGGTATTGGTTCCAGGGGTCCCAGGGGTTCCAGGGTCCCCATAGGCCAGAGTTGGGACCTTTTGAAAAGTGACCAGAAAAAAAGCTTTATAGACAGTAGTGTGGAGGAACTTCCCACATGATAGGGAACTAGACAAAAAAAAAAAAAAAAGTCTGTGTGCAGATCACTGTTTCCTATATACCTTTCTGCGAGATTCAGCCAAGACTATAACTTCAAAGACTCTTTTGATGGAAAAAAGATGTTTTAATTCTCACATTTTATGACAGTGCTGCAGGATACTTACAGTTGATTGACCGTAAGGCAGGACCTGGATACTATCTCACAGAAAAAGAAACCCTAACTTACTCCTGCCATTTGCTCTCCCGCCCCCGCTGCCCCCCCCCCACATACACACTTACTATTTCCAGCCAGAAATATGGACAGGCAAGAAATGGGTTAAAGGGGAAAACGGTGAGAACACAGCATCATTAGACCCTACCAGGGTCCCTCACAGAGGCCTGTGACCGGAGGAAGGAAGATTCCCATGGTCAGGTGCCTGCTCACCCCAAAGCTGCAATAAAGAATGCAGACCTCCCAGATCTGCAAGGCTGCTTAGGGGAGCTGAAGGGCCAGGGAGAAGGAAGTCTGGCTTCCACCCCATTGGGCAAAGACTCAGCCAAAGGAAGTGCCAGGACACTGCGCTGACCCACTTCGAGCCCTTCCTCTCCATTTATCCCTGAGCAGAAGAGATACAAAGGCATCACTATGGCACGAGGGAAAGTTGGAGAAGCATTCTGGAAATTGACATGCAAATAACCACTCCAAATACTGGGCTTTGTTCTGAAAATTCCCATCACTGGGAGATGTGAAAACACCAATCAGGAAAGGGGTAGAGCTGGGAAGAACCTGGCAGGTTTATAGCCAGAGTGTCCTCCTTTGAGAGACTGTCTCTGTACCCCATCCCAGACTGAGCTGGCACAGGTAAAACTAAACTAAACATGTCTCCGCTGAACAACTAAAAGGACAACAGGCCTGAATGGAACTGCCCTGGGACAATGACAGTCACCACGCTTACTTCCTGGTCTCTGAGTCATCCCTGATGGCACCAAAGCAGTAAGTCCAGCCAGGGATCATAAAGAAAAGCCAAGTATTTCACAAGGACAAAGGCAACTGTCTGTAGGAAGCTAGCTTTTGCATTCTGAGCAGCTGCTCCAGTCTCCTAGACAAAGGCCAAAGATACTGTCTTACCCACGCCACAGCTTCTCCATCATCGATGCCTGGGACTAGATGCCAAACTCCCACCTGCAGGCTCTCAGATACTCACAGCACACGATACTCAGTGCTAAGTGGAGTCAACATTACTAAAGCGGGGGGGGGGGGGGAGTGACTGCTTAATGACCCGCTGTAGGATGTCTCTTTGGTGGATTTATTACATACATAAGACCCTGAAGAAAACCAGCAGGCAGTGGGCAGTGCTCACTATGCATAAAGGAAGAAAAGCACCGTGACTTGGGGGGAGTTTTGTTAAGGAGAGGTTCTGAAAGCTAAGCGTGTGGTTAGAGAAACCAGTGAATTAGTTCTAGCTGTACTGGAATCCTGCTCCTCTGTATACGAGGGTCCCTTCATCCCATCAAGATGCCGAATTGGCCTTATTTTCACCACTGTCTTTTCCTCTCCCAGAGCCAACCCTGCTTCTTCCTCCCTGGAGGTGTTTGTGGTCAGGAAAAGTGAACCAGCAGAATCCAAGCATAACCAGTCTTGCTCAGGTTTCATCAACTGTCTCAAGGAAGTTTACTCAAACTTTAATTGACTCCTAGAGAGGGGACAACCCCAAAGCTAACTGTTCACTGGCCTAACAGAATCATGAAGGCCTGGTGCTGACCATTCTGCTGCTGATGTTTTCTGTGTCCATGAGTTCTCCCCTTGAGCTCTGAGTAGTACCCATAGCCTCACAGCAATATTCAGATATAGCTGGGAGGTGGTGGCCTGGTTAGCCCTTCAATACATGGTACCCCTGCCTTTGGACCTCTCAACAGCCTGATCCTCTGTCGTGGAACTATTCCACCAGATGATATTCAGAGTAACCTTGTGTACTTCAAACCTGCAATCAGATGTTAACCCTTCTCGGACCTTTCTAGCCACTCAGGCATTCACGCCCATTTCAAACACATCTGTACGGTATGTTTATCTCCATACCCACCCACCCCAGTGCACGTGTGTGTGTGTGTGTGTGTGTGTGTGTGTGTGTGTGTGTGCACGTGTGTGCACTCATGCATCCATTTATCCTCCTAATAGAATATAGACTCTACTATGGGGAGAATTTCTTTTCTTTCTGCCCCATTCCTCCCTTCTCATTGCGACCGCAAACCTATGTCAGGGACTAACACCTGTAGAAACTCCGTCAGGACTTGCTGAATGGATCTGTGGTGAAGTGAATTGTGAGCCTGGACTCGACTCAAGATGGCTTTAGCCAAGCATGCTTCATCCACATGTTAGGATGGCTTTGACCATTTTAGGGGCAATCCTGGTTTTCCTGAAGAATAGAACTAGAAGAGGAAGCTGTGTAGGGAGATAAATATTGGTTAGTGGGGAGAAATTGGAGAGAAGTTTTTGTTTTGTTTTGTTAAGGGAAAAGAATGTAGAAATAAAGGGAAAGCAATCAACAGTACCTTTCTATTTCTATAAATGACTTTCTAATTCTGGTTTTAAATGCAAGGGAGATGGTTCTAAACGTATCCTGAGTCGTGATTAGTAATTTCATTGATTCTGTTCCTCCTATTCATTAGAATCACTGGCTTTGGAGACCATGTTAATGTCTGGGTCTTTATAAGAGCCTGCGATCGACAGGATTTGTTTTCTTAGGCTTTATAGGATGACCAGGCATCTTACCATGAGATAGCCCTGACGCAAAGCCATGTGCAATCTCTGCAAATGTGAAGGAGCATGCTTCTGAAGGATGAAGGATGCCTAGAAAGCCCGGTGTCACCTCTGTCCACAGACTGGAGCTAGCCCCTCTTAAAGCCGCTTCTGAATCCCTCGGGATCCCCAGGAGCAGCAGCCACCTTCCTCTGTCTCCCCTTCCTGTTGGGATGCTTTGATTTAAGATGATGTCTGTGCCGAGCAGCTTTGTGCAGTGGTGTCATCTGACCCAGATTGTATGTTTTTATGGTCTGAGCCAATTAGTTAAAGTGACTTTGACTATAATAGGGACCTGTGACATTCCTCAATATTATTGCATTAGTCACTCCGGAACAGTTTCCGGCTTGCGTTTGGAGTCTGGCTCTGTGCCTTCCTTATGGTGATCATTGTATGACTTGTGGCTGTCCTATGAAACAACAACCCTTGAGTCCTTGAGAGTAAACTCTGATTTTATTTCAATGAGTCCTTGGTGCCTGATGAACATGTGAATCACCTCTATTGTTCTGATTAATGATAAAGCCTTGCTTGTTTGTGTCTTTCAAATCTGTATTAGGCAAGGGAAGAGTGGGTTAGTAACCCCTAATCTGACCCTGGGGAATGAGGTAACTCCGAGAAAGTCACCTCGCTCCCACACTCTTTGTTTTTTTTTTTTTTTTTGGTTTTTTTTTTTGACTCTACCCTTAGGGGACTCCTTTGGATCACTGAGCCTTGTAAGTGCTGTGGTAGCTTTGTGGGGACAGTCATGATGGGTACTTGGCCTGGGCAATGACTTTAGCCTCTATCCTAAAACTGAACGTGGCTGGGCTGGATCACATTAAATGTATCCGTCTGCCTACAAAACAACACTGCAGCCATATTGGGCCATGTACTGCTTGAATGGGAGACAATGTCTCGCTGACCTCTGGACTCTGTCGCTTCAGATATTTCCTAAGACAGTAGCTGTAATCCATTTCTGAGCCCCAATGTACAGCAGACTTATTTGTTTAATTGATAAACAGTTGAAGCCCAGCCCTCCAGCCTCTACTTCCCTATTGCCTTGATAGGAACCATAGCTGTCCTTTCCTCTGTGTCTTTCTCTCTTTGATCCTTGATATTTTTGTATTAATCTCTTGCACTCCCATCTGAAATCTTATCGCACTTCATTAGTTCAGGGCCTGACACTTGTTGTTGGGGCAAAATACACCTGACTTAGAGCTGCCATTTGGGCCATATTCAAGCTACAGGTTCACATCATCAAATACATCTAAATGTGGTACTGCTGTGGCCATCATCCCCCCCAGAACTTTATTGCTTTAAACTGAATCACAGTACCCAACAAGCAACTCTGTTTTCCTCTACACTGAGTCCACTCTACTGTCTCATACAACCTTGTGGTCAAGATCCCTCCTGTGTTTGGGAGATTTTTCCATTGTTCCTTCTGCTGAGTCATGTTCCTTCTGCTGAGTCATGTTCCTTCTACTGGTTCATTCTCCTTTTCTTCACTGTCATTCCTGACACTGTAGCCCCCAGCAGTGTCCACTCTTCTTTATCATTCTGTATACCCTCAGCTGTCACCTCAGAGTAGGCCTCCTTTATATTTTCTTACATCCATCTGTAATTCTGAGATTTTTTAATTCATTCTCTTAATCAGAGCCCTGCTCTTTTTACGTGTTACCAACTACGTAAGGAAAGCAATATGAACCTTTCAGGAATTTTTAAAAGTGGGTTTCTGGAGAGAATCAACTGACAAATGACAGCACTTGGCAAAGCACCTGGAGGGAGAGAAGGCACTAAGGGAGCCGAGTGCGGCAGAGAACACCTCTGAGCTTGAAAACCATGGTGAGATTTATTTAGATGTAGGGACTGACCAGTAACATCCATGGTCTCTGTCCATTCCCTTCCTATCGTGACAAGGGGGTGGGGGGGGGGGGGGGGGGGGGGGGGGGGGGGGGGGGGGGGGGAAGGAGGGGGGAGGGACGAAATGGGGGAGAGGGAGAGACAGAGAGACAGAGAGAGACAGAGAGACAGAGAGAGACAGAGAGACAGAGAGAGAGTCACTAAGCATAAAAAGGCTGTTTCCTCAGTACCAAAACCTGGGAATCTTAGAGCCCAGCCACACCTACCCCTGTACACAACTGCTGATACTCAGTGTTGACTTCGCTTTGAAATCTGAACTGTTCAGAGGACGCCAGGCTGTTTTGGGGAGCTTTAGAAAAGTGGGTGTCAGCCCTTTAAGCATAAACATGGGTAGACAGAGTGACTATCATAGAATAGTACGTATTTTATTAACTCTAGAAAATAAACTAAAATCACTCTAAGTCTGTGCCATTTCCCTGCCAGAGCCCTTGTGTGTTCTTTTCCATTTCCATACAGCAGGCCTCAGAAATGCACCATGGCAGAGATGCAGAAAGTTAAAGATTTCTAAGTAAATTACAATGAATAAATTAGAGTCGGGTTTAAGGCGAGCTACACCAGCAATCGTGGGGTTTTTTAGAGTGCGTGGTCATAGACAATGGATCCTCTTTAAACTGAGAAAAATAAAAGTGCTTATCTCAAAGGCTGTTGTGACAACTCAATTAAATGTGTATGGAAATCACCTGGCATTAACCCTAATCCCCTGCACCTCAAAGCTGGCATTCACCACAATAAAATGGCTATTGAGAAAACTCTAACCAATCACCCACTGTTTAAGTTTTAAATTATAGTAGTTGCCAATTTTGGAAATACCTGCCTTTGTGGTGATTATATGTTTTTTGAGGTAAGTGTCCAAATATGTGTTAATTCCTGTGTTTTCAGTTGTCTGGGCCCAGGAAGCTGATTGGATTTCAGCATATACAGCCCAGAACCAGCAGCCAGCTTGTCAGCACAGACGTACGATGTGGCTGTAAAAGAACGTTCCCTCCTTCCCTTCCTGTTCTCCTGCTTCCTCAGCACACCAAGTTGTGTAACTTATTGTCCCACAATCTGCATAATTACAGTGTGTCTCCCTTGTCCCACTCAGCGCTTTCACTTTTCAGCTTTCTCTCTTTCTCTCTCTTTACTCTCTCTTCTTTTCCTTCCATGAAATTCTCTCTTTTAACATTTGCATTTTCTCATTTACATATATTATTCCCCATTATCTGGCAAAACCGTGGGCTAAAATTCTCTTCCTGTCTTTATCGAGTTCATGGTAGCTATGTATCTCTGAACTGTATCACCCTAGAAGTCCTTTCTCTAATGTGTCTGACGGTACCACCACATGCGTTAAGGCTGTACATGTCAATCCCGAGAACAAATTGTGTCATGGTAGAATTGGTTGGTATCTAGTATTAGTCAGATCTGCACTTGACCTCATAAATGTGTGTTGCTCAGAATTAACGTGGATTTAGCAAACATCATCTCGTGAACGGGATAAATGGAAAAACAAAACAGCAGCAGACAACAGAAAACAACACCCACGTGCTGGACCTAAGACTATAGGTCTACCCAGACATCCTAATGTCATGAGATCTGCCCAACTGCTACTACACTGCTGCTTTCTCTGTTTGGGTCGTGCTTGAAGACACCACTTTTGGTTTTCTGGGGTGGGATTTTTCTACCTTGAAAGCCAGCTGACTACCAAACATCACCACCCTTTGCCAGTCTCTCATCCACCCAGTGATCTTAAAAAGGGGTGTCAGGAATCAACCTGCAGAGATGTTAGCATTGATCACACACACACACACACACACACACACACACACACACACTAAAAAAAAAAAAAAAAAAAAAAAAACCCTGTCACGTAGTAGGTCTTAGCATGTGCCAACCTACATGGTTTACCTGGATTGGTTCATATATTCTACTCGAATATGTACATATTAGAGTCTGTCTGTCTGTCTGTCTAGGTGGGATGACGGGGGAGGCGCATGCATTAATACACATATGTTTGTTTGTGTGTTGGGAGGTGCGTGAAATCCAGAGGTTGATGTTGAGTGCCTTCTTCTATCAGTCATGGCCTTGTTTTTTTGTTTTTTTGTTTTTTTTTTGAGCCAGGGTTTCTCACTGAACGTGAAACTCACCAATTCATCTAGACTGCCTGGCCCACAAGCCCCAGGGATCCTTCTGTCTCCACCTTAAGATTATAGACATGTACCTGCCTTTTATGTAGGTGCTGAGAGTCAGGACTGAACCAAGGTCTGCCTGCTTGTGTGCAAGCTCTCCACCAACCCAGCTGTCTTCCTACCCTGAGTTCTTTAAAGACACATATATGACTATCTACTCTACCAAATATACCCAAACTGTCTTTCAGAGAATGCATTGACCTATTGGAAAGGAAGGGAAGTAAGGTCTTGTGCAGATTAAAATAAAATGGGAATTGAACCAATAAATCTGATTGCCAAGTCCATTCCTCCTCTTTAACTGGTCACCCAAGTGTATAGCATTTTCCTTTCTGATGAGCTGGCCTCAAACTAGTGTCAAGCTGAGGCCATTACAGAAATAAATCTCCACGTCGCAATGATTGCCTCACTCTTTGCTCTCTGCTTTGTCTTCTTTCCATTGGAATGTACAATCTGCCCCCAAGTAGATCCTCCCTATAAAGTCCGTTAGTGTACCCACATCAGGTATCAGACAGAAGCACTAGGTCACTCCAGAGATAAGGATTGTTACAGGGACAAGAAAAGAAAGGAAGTTTCAAATAGAAATTATCCCCATTAAAGAGGAAATCCGTATTGCCAAATATAAATCCCTCTGAGCAATCTATTATTGTTGTTGTTGTTGTTGTTGTTGTTTATATAAGTCATAAGTAAATATAAATAATAATAAATGGAGAGATAAAGGCTGGCTTCTGAGTTCACGGAAAACTGTTTTCCTTTGGTTTTGAGTTCCTCTCCTCTGGAGTCTCTTGAGGGTATAAGCCTATAATTTTAATTATGTCTTGGCATCTTCATGAAGCAGATAGGCTGCTCAGGTAGTATTTATTACCTGTTAGGAAGGATAGTTATGAATATGCTTCACAAATTCCAGCTGCAGTGAACTGCCATGGGCCTTTCTCAAGGACAGAAGGGGTGGGCTGGGACGCACACAAGAGAAAAGTTGCTCATTAAGGGAAGGCTTGTTATCCGGGAACGTATAATTAAGGTGATGGTCCCAGTTTCTGTGACAGCCAACACTTGGGTAGTTGTTTGATTGCTGCATGGGTCAGGGATCAGCTCCTGCTACAAGATGTAGGCACATTAGTGTGTTAGTGAACAGGTTAGGAAGTAAATTACAGCTGCCTTTCTCGCACACATTACTGTCGCTCTTCATTGTTTTGTTTTTACTGTACCTCAGCAGGACTGTGGCTCCTGAAGACTCCGTGTGACAGGTTAGGCATTTTATCCTTTGAGTAAACAGTAATCATGGTGTGAAGAAAGTGGGGCATTGGAGAATTTTTTTTTCTATTCTTTGAGAATTCCACTCTTCTTTTTAGTTTGCTCCAAGGGCTCATTTGGGATACATATATTAAGCCCTTTAAATAGTTCATAATAAATCTTTGTCTCAGGCTGATTCTGACAGTTTTTTAAAGAGTCTTTTAAGAGAGAATCCTCAATCATTTGTTAATCCATGGGGTGATCTTCAGACTTCGGGAAAAAAAAAAATAACAGCCTGGGCTCTTGGGTAGTGAAAATACAATGGCGGAAATATATATATAAATAAATATGGAAAATCCCAAGAATATCACCTTGCTAAGATTACATATTCTGAATGTGTCTAAATGCTTTCTCTCTTCTTCAACAAGCTAAAAGAGAAAGGAAAGTAATTGTCAGAGTAGCAAGAATTTGTATTGCTAATTTTATGTTTTGGACTTACGTGTATCTAAAACACCAGACTTCAAACTGTCTAGAAAAAAAATATGCTTCTTAGAATAAAATCTTTTGATGGAAAGATCATTTCTTTTTTATCTCACCTCTGCCTTGCCCTTTCTCTCTCTCTCTCTCTCTCTCTCTCTCTCTCTCTCTCTCTCTGTGTGTGTGTGTGTGTGTGTGTGTGTGTATTTGTGTGTATGTACAGAGACAGAGCTATTTTGCCTGCTCAAGGAGCAACCTTCTACTTTCAGAAGATGAACTGTAGACGTTGGTTATTTATATCAACAATAACATTGAAGCTTTGTAGGGTAAGACACAGCATCCAAATAGAGACTTTCTAGGCCTACACCGGTGAGTGTATGTAACACACTTTAACTTCTCCTTTAGATAGACATGAGTTGCTTCACCAAGAACACCGGGTGTTCATAATTTTCAAATATAACATGAATTTAGCATGCACAATTTTAACACACAAATGAAACATGTATGTTTTCCAGGTGAAAATAAGGTACTATTATTTCTCATGTAAATAGTAAACATCACCAATCACTATAATACTTACACTGTATTTGTACAGCGAATCCAAAACATTTCACAGACTCTGCAGCAGAAAAGCACACTTGGTCTCACGTGCTTTACACGTAAATAACTGATCCTTTTAGGGAAACTTTTCTAAGTTTATTTAGCTTTGAGTGTAACTGGACTGGTTCATAAGGAAACAGGCAGATGCTGTCCTGGCAGGGCCATTTACTCCATGTATATGATCTAAATTCATATATCGGTTCCAAAATTCAGTTCCGAAAAATAGCAGAACTTTACTAATGACATGCAAATGGAGTTTGTTAGCAAGAAAGAAAATAAAATGGAGTAGTCGGTGAGGGACAGCCTACTGTTACAGATTCATTCTCAAGGAAGGTCAAGTAATTGAAGACCTGGAACAAGGGTAGCCATAAATATCTGGAGCCCCTGCAGTTGAGGGAATTAAGCATGAAACAATTATGAAGAATGCAGAGAGAGAGCATCCAGCTCCCAGTCAACAGGGACTACGTGGTAGCAGCTTTGAAAAATAGTTATTTAACATCATAATGTATACAGTTTAGCTTCAGAAGTCCACTGATATGGTGCTGAAATGTTGATGATGAGTTTATATTTAATTTAATTTCATATATTAAATACATGAATTATATGATGTATCATTAGAAAGCTCTATATGAAAAGATCACCCTGTCTTATGAAACAGGAAAAAAAATAGTAGTAATTAATATCAACAAATTTGCTTTGCCCCCAGTTTGAGAAAAGGAAGTTTTTACCCCTATTTCCCTCATGACCAGTAGCCATGGCCTTTATCTTTTTTAATTGAAGAAGAGAAGACAATTGCTTGGCAGGTCCAACTGCAAGCTATGTAAATGGATTCATTAAAAAAAAAAAAGACTGCTTTTTTTTTTTTTATCCCCACCACTTGGGAAGATTATGCATAGCCTTGAAGAAAATACACAAATGACCTAACGTGGAGTTCAGATATGGAAATTGTGCCCACACAGACATTAGCAGGTGAGGACAATCAATGATGGTGAAACCCTGACCTCCTCACAACAAAAGGAAAGCAATGTCTTGCAAGCAGACTGGAAGGCTGTAGGTCGGGAGATGGAACCCTGGTCATCGAAACTTATTGGAGTCACGAGACAGGAAAACTTGTTTAATTAAAGATGTCCTAAGTAGATATTCATTAGCAAAATAAGAGATGAAGATAATTATTGAGTTATCTCCAGTTTCTGGCTTCTTTAAATTATTACCAAGTAAAATAATGCTACTAAGACTCTTCCCCAATTAATAACTTCCAATTCCTTATTGATGATAGATTTGATATAGTACCTCTATCTAAAAAACATCTCAAAAGTAATCATTTCAAGTTGTTCTGGGACAAAGCCACAGTATAACAAACAAATTCCAGCCACCAACACCCAGATTCCTTCTACAGGAACAGAGCAGTAAATTGGCTGAAGATGCCATTACTTCTAGGAGAGGTGAGGAGAGAGAGAGAGAGAGAGAAAGAGAGAGAGAGAGAGAGAAGAAAATGAAAGTATACCATTGTGCAAGGCCTCACTCTTGAAAGGATAAATCTGAAAAAAGCCCCTCATACCAAATTACACTTAAGTCCTCCTCTGTAGCTTGCTGTTCCCACTCCATACAGTGAAAAGGCTCTGGACACTCAGCATTTTATCCATCATGGAAGCTCATGGAGCCTGGGCCTATCTTCTAAATGACCCCACCCCCACCCCATTCACATCCCTACTGAACACATCACTGCAGTCATCCAAAGCCGCCTTCTAGGCAGAGAGCAGCCTAACAAGCAAATGAAAATATAGAACTACCAGTTCAATTTCGAAACATGTGCAATTTTGGATGATACTAAAAAAGTAATAAGAACTCATTGTTTATCCAAAAATCCAAATGTATAGGGTGCCCTGAATTTTCTCTAGAAATTCTAATTAGAAGCAAGCTTTCCAGTCACCACCAGCCTTCCCACAAGCCTCATGCCTTTCAGCCCTCACTGAACCCACGCTTCTCTAGGCCACACTCTTAAACCACAGCAGTGTTCTGACTAGCTCACTTCAGTCACTCTTACGCTCTTCAAAAAATAATAATAATAATAACGGGACAGGAGAGATGGCCCAGAGATTAAGAGGGAACCTGAGTTCCAATCCTGCCCTCTCTTGCAGGCAGTTCACCTGTAACTCCAGTTGCAAGGGATTCTGTGTCCTCTTCCAGTCTCCTCAGGTAACAGGCCCCAGCATGATGCACACATATATGCAGGCATTCACAAATACACATAAAATAAGTATTTTTTTTTAAAAGCACTGTCCACGTTCACAGTGCAATTATCTGTCAACATCCATATCCCTCACTGATCTGGTTCAGAGGCACAGCTCCTGTTCTTCATACCTCCGACCACAAGGTGGCAGCATACCAGAATCAGAGTTCATGGCGGAATCTACTAAACACAAAGATCCTTGCTTGACCTGAAGAATCATTGACTCACCTTGAGTTTGAACATTCACTGAGCTTTGTTTTCAAGTTGGTAAAAAAAAAAAAAAAAAAAAAAAAAAAAAAAAAAAAAAAAAAAAAAAAAAAAAAAAAAAAAAAAAAAAAAAAAAAAAAAAAAAAAAAAAAAAAAAAAAAAAAAAAAAAAAAAAAAAAAAAAAAAAAAAAAAAAAAAAAAAAAAAAAAAAAAACTGTTAAAAAAGAAATTGAGGAAAACTTATGGAGGAAAAACATACACATAAGTCTTAAACTATATCAGTACCGATAAACATCATAAGCTAAGTGGGAGAAAATGGTAAACAAGTAGGGAGATATTGTCAAGAAATGTGTCAAAGTTAATAACCTTAATATACTCAAGGATCTCATTCGAATTGAAAACCAAAATACTAAAAGCCCAATTAGAAACTAGAGAACATAAATATATGACTAACTGAAAACATTCAAATGGCCAATAAATATGTATTAAAACATAATTCATCCTCACTAAAAATAGAAATGCAAATTAAACATGTAAGATGTTTTTTGCTTATGGCATATCAGTAAGCTCCCCAGAAGTATCTTCCTTCCTCTGTATCTCGCTCATCTGGTCTTTTTTATCAAATAAGAGCACATATTTTAAGATGACTGTCACAGTAAACATCATGGAACGTGGCTGACAAGCGTATCAAGTGACACTGAACAACTTCTCAGGCAATCAGTTTGTCTGGACATATTAAGAGCCTTTCAAAAAAAAATATCAGCTCCTGGCTAGAGAGATGGCTCAGAGGTTAAGACCACTGACTGATCTTCCAGAGGTCCCAAGTTCAAATCCCAGCAACCATATGGTGGCTCACAATCATCTGTAATGAGATCTGACGCCCTCTTCTGGTGTTTCTGAAGACAGCAACAGTGTACGTGTATTATAAATAAATAAATAAATAAATAAATCTTTTTTTAAAAAATCAGTTCCTGCCCTTTAGGTTAATAGGATTTTTTTTCAAGGGATCTACCCTAAGAGACAACAGCAAAGCTGTCATATTGATGCTGGAGAAATATTGCATAACCACTAAAAATGGTGCTTTTTAAAAAATGATGTAATGACAAGAACACATGAAGGCACTACAACGTTCTCTTAAAATGT
Source organism: Mus minutoides (assembly GCA_902729485.2). Lineage (NCBI taxonomy): Eukaryota > Metazoa > Chordata > Mammalia > Rodentia > Muridae > Mus > Mus minutoides. The sequence goes on along the minus strand of CACVCL010033846.1, from coordinate 122,041 downwards.
TTGTTTTACAACTGGTCCCTAGAGACCCAGTATCCATTTGCTGCCTTAACAGTGTCTAATAACAGGAAAACCATAACCTCATAGTTCTGTGGAACAAACACAGATGTAACCTTTTTTTTCTTTTCCTGTGAGACAAGGTCTCACTATGTAAGCCAGGCTAGCCACCAACTTGTAGCAAATCTACAGTAGTTACTGCACCCTCTTAGTATTTATTTTCCGTTCATACCCGTTGGTTTCCCAAATGGTCTATCACAACCTCCTCATCCGACTTCAGTCTCTCGACAGCCTTCACTTGACTGACAGTACAACGTACAGTGTTCCCAGAGCACTCGTAACTCTCCTTGCCCATCCTTCCTTTCTCCTTCCCCTTATCCTCCCTCCTCCCTCCTCCCTCCTCCCTCCTCCCTTCTCACATCCCAGAAGTTCACTTTTTTCTCGGTACTGATTAAGTCTCTCTTAGCTTTAAGTTTTTTCAGCTGGCATTTCCAACACGCACAACTCTGAGCTCTAGTGGCATAATCGGTACACATGCTCTGCACCCTTTATTTTTAACACCAAAAATCGCCGAGGAGAGCAGACTGCCTTTCCCGCTCTTTCTGTAGAAGCTGCTTTCTCAGAATAGCTCCAGTGGGAACACCTAAGAGCCGGTGAATGCTTCAGTCATGTTCATAAGCGCTTCCCTTGCTTCTGACCCAGGAAGTCTGCCACTGAAGACAAGAACTTCATCTTAACTTTGAACAAATATCTGGAAGTAACACAGCTAAAATGTCTCACACACACACACACACACACACACACACACACACACACACACTGTGTGTGTGTGTGTGTGTGTGTGTGTGTGTATATATATATATATATATATATATATATATATATATATATATACTCTAATAGTGGGAATGTGATATATATATTCAATAACTATTTAATAACTATTTAATATAACTGAAAAAGGTACTGAGCTATAATAAAATATTGAATGTATACATACATGTATTTACAATATTAATATTGTCTTTGTGGGGCTACATGATAAGCAAAGGCAAAACATTCCAGGGCAGAGAGGAGAGAGCAACCTTTGAGAATCTAAAAGGTGTGCCCTTAACCCATGCGCTTGGACAGGGAGTGCTGTCATGGCTGCCAGTGGTCTGCTCCACTCCCTGACCTCCATACCTCCATTTTAAAATACAGAGCCTGGCCAACGTGTATGCCTGAGACAGAGACTTGGCCAGAATGCTAAGAAGATAAACCTGGTAGTTCAACTGGATACTAGTTTTCAGTTACCACTCCATGAGTAGGCTACACAGAAGATTCCATGTATATAAAATAGTATATTAAAGTAAACTTACAAAAGCAAAGAGCAATCACTGCAACTATAATTTTTTCTTCTTCTTCTTTGGGAATTCTAATTTTAAAAGCATTAAAGGAGACAGCTGCTCATGCTGTGATATGCACTAAACAGCCTGAAGGATAAAAAAAATATATATTTGTAGCTCATAATAACTATTGACCTTTCTGATATACAATGTTCCCTGCGTTAGCTATTCGGTTCTATCAACAGTGAAGATTGAACATGACTTTTTAATAGAAAACATGGGGTTTGAGCTGCCTTCGCAAAGGTGTTTATGTATTATTTTGTATCGTACTACAAAGACTGAGTCCGGATGCCCTTTGTCTGGTATCAGAGGTGCCATAAAGAAAAGGAGAACAGAGAAGGGTGTGTAAAGAGAGGCAGGGAAAATACTGGAATGATACGGAAGAGAAAGGAGAAGGCGCTTGCTGGTGAGGATCTTATATATGAAGAATTGGCTCGTAACCCTTTTACTGTGGCGATAAAAGCATTGCCACACTCGATCCCATACACAGTATTCGTAATGGAATCCACGCTGTGTCCCAGGAGGACGTGCTATATTTTTCTTCCAGAATAGATCCCTCAAGTGGCAACGTTTATAGGAAGTTTCCAGGAAGATTTAAAACACTGGCTGGCAGTACTGGCAGTCCGTTGGCACTCACAGGCACTACGGTTTGGGTACAGTGGCTTTCACGTTCTCTCTAAGGTGATCTTCACAATACCTCGCATCCCCCCACCCCCCTGAACCCTCCCGCCCGGTAGTTGTGTACAGAAACACTCACTGGTAGCAGCTTGGTGCTGACACTGTGTATATTTTTCCAGAGAGGTATCACCCAAACAACAACAATAGCTGTAGGCAGCTGCCACACAGGCTCCCTCAGAGGACAGACTCCAACAGCAGCCCTGCCAGGCACAAGGAGCCTGAAAAGCTACCCAGTGTTAGCATCCCATCCCCTGTCAGGCCAGAGAGTGCTAGGGGTCCTGATAGGTGGCAGGGGTTGGCAGGCTATTAGACTTAACTCTCTCTCTCTCTCTCTCTCTCTCTCTCTCTCTCTCTCTCTCTCTCTCTCATCTCTATCTCTCAGTCTTTCTCCCTCCTCCCCTCTCCTAGTCCCTCTCCCCTCTCTCCTCTCTTCTTTCAATCTCTCTGCCTCTCAGTCTCACTTTCGTCTCTCCCCCTTCCCCAGACTACTTTTTAATGTTACTTTGAAAAAGATTTATTACATCACTATTGAACCACAGCTATGTCACAGCTCTGCTCTGGAGTTTCTGTGGATGATTTGCAAGTTTCAAAACAAAGCTGCAGGCTCACAGGGGTTAGAGCAGAAAGTAGCCCTAGTGAGACTGGCATAAATGGGGCTTGCTTTAACCCAATCCAGAGCAAGCGCCCCAGTGGACAAGAGGGCACTAAGCCAGAAGATACTACCACTGCGCTGCCTATGAGAGAAAGGACACCCCAGAGCACAGAAAACAGAGGGCACTAACTGGCCTTGCCACCAGAGCCACCAATCCCACTGTGGTATCCTAAAGGCTGTTGTACGGGGACATGGCAAAGACAGGCCCATGGGATGCAAAACAGCTCTCAAAAGACAAAGTATTCTCTACCTGAAGATGCAGCCAGCTCTCTCTTACTACTGAAATAATGTTTTGGGGGTGGGGGGGAGAATCAATCCTGTAGGGACAACATAGGGAGAAAAGACCTCGATTCCCTCCCCTCAGTGTCCCGTGACAGTATAACTCAGCCTGGGAGAGTGGCAGAGGTCAAGTTGGAATTCTTGAAAGAAAGCAGGTAAGACTGCTACCCTGTCTCAGCACTGGTAACTCAGAAGGATGAGCAGGGCTAGAAAGACAATCCCACCTGGGGACAAGTCGCAGTCATGGCCCTATTGTTAGAACCTTTTGAAAATTACCAACTTTAAAAAACTAAGCACTTGGGCTGGAGAGATGGCTCAGCGGTTAAGAGCACTGACTGCTCTTCCAGAGGTCCTGAGTTCAGTTCCCAGCAACCACATGGTGGCTCACAACCTTAGGTAAAGGGATCCAATCTGGTGGGTCTGAAAATAGCTACAGTGTACTCATATGAATAAAATTTAAAAAAACAAAACAAAAAAAAAAAAAACTGAGCACTTGAACCTCTCCTCATTAAATCAATATTGCAATTCATATTCCCTACACATGCAAGTTTGCCAGCTACCGACTTGCTGGCATGCGTTCTTCCCCACTGTTGCACAAGTGTGACCCGTGTCCTTGGTTATCATGTAGCACAACAGAGCTAGGGTTTCCCGGAAAGGTCTGACATGGACAGCAAAGCTACTATGAATGCAGATCCTTGAACCTTGAAAGCTTTAAAAAGGCAAAGCTGCCTTGTGTAGCTCCTGGGAGGGAGGAGCCCAGGAACACCTTGTTCCAGTACTGTGAAAGCCAGAGTACAGTCATCCCAGGTTTCCTGGGGCTGGCTAGATGGTCCGCTTCCAAGGTCATTAATGTGACTTGCTACAGTGGCCTCTCCAGAGAACTTTCTGAGTCTGACACAGCATCTCTCTGGTTTCCATCACAATGACTGGAGAGGCCAGGGAAGAACCAGCTAGTCACACACTATCCACCCCTCTATATGCTGTTTAGTAAAAGGAAGTCACCAGGTCCAGCCCACAATCACTCAAGGAAACAGAAAGTGGTACCACCTTTGAGAAGAGGAGTTCTGAAGAACTTGTGGCAGCTTTTGACTATGAAAATTTTCATCTGGAATAAATATAAAATCTGCCATAACAATTTTATGATTTTAAAAGATTCATGCTTGGCCTGCCATTCATACAGTAGGTTGGGAAGATTTTATAAGTCAGTATTTAATGAATATCTGCTACTGAATATATATGTGTATGTATGTGTGTGCATATATATATATATATATATACACACACACACACATACATAGCTGTGTTTGTATATGTATATATACATACAAATAAATATGCAATATATCCAAAGCAATGATTATATGTATACATGCATACACATATAATGAACCATGAACCATGCTGGGTGTCATAAGAGATCAAGGTTGGATGTCTGTCAGGCTGCCTTGTGCTATTTGGGATAAGATTAGATGGAGATTAAAAGTATATTAGTAAGCTAAGAGAAGCATGTTGTTGACATCATGGTCTTTAGAGCCAGATAAATATTTATCATATCTGTGCTCTGCTACTAGACGGCTGGGATATCTTGGTAGCATAATGATATTCTAATATAATAAATATTTATTGTTTGCATTGGTCAGTATGAGCTAATTGTTCTGCAGTTTTAAAAAAAAATCCCCCATTATAAAATGATTTATATCTGTGACGACCAAAAGTCAGGGAAGGGGGAAGTCCACTGTGTCTTCTAAATGCCAGGTTAGGAGAGCAGCCACTGTCTGATCTGGTAACAGTTACTGTGGCAAAAGGACAGAGACAGCAGAGCATCCGGACAAGGGCCTGAAAACGAGGTGACTTTTATGACATCTCATTGTCTGAAAGAAGACATGAGCATCAGCCCCAAGGAGCTTTGAAAGTACCCTTTGTCCTCAAGTGATAGGAAATAATTTTTAAATGTTTTCAAATTATTAGTGCATACTCATTTCTCTACCACTTCCTAGATGGGTCTTGAGAATTTCCAGATTTGGGTACCTGTGGGGGTTCTAGAACCAATCTTGAATGGAGACCCAGGAATGGCTCTATTTAATTCCATGTCATAAAGACTTACCCAAACTATACTTCTCTTATACAAAGAAAATACCTTACTATTGAGAAGGAACATTTCTTAAAACTTGAATTTTTTTCTTTTTTTCTTCTCTTTATTTTTTTCCCTGCATGCACCAGGGTTTAATGGTATTTGGAGGGTTCACATGCTAGACAGTGCATCTACACAGAAATAAGGGCCCTGTGGGTGCTTTACCCATGTCCTTGTGGAGTTCCCATAACAGACTGAACAGTATTCAGAAAGCGCCTAGCCCTCATTCACATCCTGGAAAACCTCTATCGATCTCAACGCCTGCTGCCACCACCAGCCCCTGTCCCTAGGAGGATGCAAGGGGCACACGGTCCGCATTTAATGGCGTCACCAGCCGATGAATGATAACTGAAGTCTCATTGCGATTGCAGCATGCGCCAATGTTCTGACTTTGGTTATGAATTTTCTGTAAATTTTATTTTAAAAAATATATATCAAAATGGATATTTCAAGAACCGCAGCAATATAGACTTATTTAAAAGTTGAGGGGGTGGAAAGGTTGCCCAGCGGTTTGGGAGAACATGTACCTCCTATAGAGGGAGGATCCAACTGTGGTTCCTAGCACCTGCATTACATGGCTCACAACTGCCTGTAACTCTACCTTTAGAGGATCCAGTGCCTCTGACCTCCATGGATGCTGAACTCATACACACACACACACACACACACACACACACACACACACACACACACATTTTCATTCAAGAGTTAAAGACCCCTGAGATTGCAGAACGAAGCAGTATATATGTCTGTATTTTGATTTAGCTTTTCATCATGTCGGTCTTGGTTTTATGTCTTCATCTTTTAGCTTATATTTCATGGGCTAAGAGTGGACATGACTCAGCTCTTACCCCTCTGTGCAGCTTTTCCATCCATCTGCCTTTGTGTTTCAGGCAGTAGCTAGAACTTCCCGGAATCCCAAACTTTATCAGAGCACGAGGCAGTAGTGGCCCGGTCTCTGAGAGTTGATGAGAGCGTATTCCACATCTAGAAAGCACTCGAAGGTATTTCTTAGACATAAGATGGAGCCACTGTGTCTAGAGAAGGCAGGTCTCAAGTGGACTACTCCCTCCCTCCCTCAGCCCACCCACAACCCGGCCCATCCACTGTCACTCCTCCCCCAGCACAGTCCTCCTCCTCCCTGGACTTCCACCTGAGACGTTCTCTCAAAAAACTGTTCTTCTGAGGTGGCTGCCCTTGCCTGTCATAATGCAAGTAAACCCTCTTTTCACAGGAGAGACACCGTCACAATTGTGATAAACTGTTTGCTACCCCATAGGAAGCCCGGCCATGGTGGGGGTGATTTGAGTAGGTTGGCCACCTGTCCCATTGAAAGGTGGAACATGGCAGGTTCCTCCTGCTCCCAAGCTCAGAACCAGGAAGCTATAGGCAGTTGAAGTGAAAGTCACCACCATGAAAACAAGCTCTGACTGCCCCACCTACGTCTCATTGACTCCTCGGTCCCCTTGCTCTTGAAGTAGAGTATGATGGTTAATTTAGATTCTAAATCTCGGCTTCAGTGGGGCAGAACCTGACCTTAGCATTCCTTATACACCAGTTATCCCCAGTGTAATTAACATTACCCTGCGTGTTTAGGCAATTACTACTGTAACATGAGGCGGATGCTGTACTCCTGCCTCGGCTAGAACAGGACGACACGGTGTTTGGCTGCACAGCTCACGCGAAGCTGTGTTTTCACCCAGCAGGAAGCCCCCTTCCTGCGATCTCTCCTGTAGACTTTGAGTGTTTCTCCGTGCAGTTCTTGTTTTTGAAAGCAGCGAGTATTTCTCAGCGTGCCTGAATGACCTTCTCTTCTACAGTGAAGTGCTTCCTTCCCGGCTGGGTGAGGCTATCCAGAACCCTACCCCTAAAGCCCCGAAGACATATTTTCTCTTCTCTGAGAAGTTTCTTTATTTCCGTTCCCTCTGCTATTGCAAACACAATCTTGCTGAACAGAGCTAAATTTTTAAAAGCCGAGCTTGTACTGTGGATTTTGATGGCTTCACGTTAGTTCAAGTCTCTGAGGACCAGTGTCAATAAATGTGTAAGGGACAATAGTAGACGGGCGTACGTTTCCATTTCCAGCAGGATGAAAAACCACTATAAATTAAGTCTAACCTTAAATGTATAATCTGTCCTTGGGAGAAAGAAAAAAGAAAAGAAAAGAAAGGATATAGCATCTTCAAGCTCTCGGCATCCCTTTCGAGGAAAAAAAAATTGGTTCTAAGGGTCTCTGATCTTGTGTTTTAGTTAAATAGAACTGCACGGCTGACTGACAGTTCTGATCTAAAGCATTTACGTTTAAGTTTTGATCTCTCTGCTTTTGATTAAAACTAATGAGCTCATTTAATTCAAAATGGGAATCTCTGATAAGAGAAATAAGGTTGATGTGATTGGATTAGAGGGGCAAATTAAACTCTTAGAGCAGAAGTTTGTGCTTATATAGTGTATTAAAAAGCTGTTGGCGTATTATGGCGTGTTAGATGATGAGAAAAATTTCATAGTAATTCATATTTAATCAGAAGAAATGAAAGTACTAAATATAACATGGCTCTGCTTTTCCCTCGAGTGATAAAAAGCTGTACATTTAAAATGACATCAGAGCCGTGCTCTCTAAAACAAAAAAAGGAAAGCCTCGGGAGGGACACATAAGGAAGGGGCAGTTGTCCAACGGCCTGCACCCTAGAGTGAAAAGGCTACCAATGTAGGAAACTGAGACTTACCAGGCTATGAATGACATGTTAGGTCCCCTAGGCCGCCGATAGCACAGTGCCTATGAGTACAGTGTCCACACCCTCCTGCCATCTGAGCATAAATCACATTTAATATGAAATGCAGAGATTACTTATTCTTTTACATATACCGATAGCATGCCATAATTTTAAGGTTTTCCAATTTTAATCTCTTTTATAATTGTTTTGTCCTATGATTCTTACAACTTGCTTCTTTTCCTCCTTCCCTCCTCCTCCTCCTTCTCCTCTTCTTCCTCCTTTGTTGTTTTCTTTGTTTTGGTTTTGGTTTGGTTTGGTTTGGGTTTTTTGTCCCTTGAGACAGGATCTCACTTTGCAGGCCTGGCTAGCCTGGCACTTGATATGTGAGCAGGCTGGCCTTGAACTAATAGAGATCTGCCTGCCTCTGCCTCCCAGGATTCACATGTGTGAGCCATGGATGCCCAGCCACTTACAGCTCTTCATTACATGGCCCTTTTGTTTGGTTGGTTGGTTGGTTGGTTGGTTTTGCTATTGTTGTTGTTGTTTTTAACCTCTATTCCAGAAAATAAAAAAAAAGAAAAGAAAAAAATAGTGTGAGATTAAAGCTAGTCAAGAAAAAAAATCCAGTATGTTGATGGGCTTTAGTCTTTTTAACTTTGAAATAAGAAAAAGATAATATCTAAGAAGACCAAAATTAGAATATTTATTAGTATAAAATCTCCAAATTTAATTTATTTGCAGGAAAATACTTTAATTTATGAAATCTCTTCAAATTTTCTTTAAAAGAAAAATTGGCTTCCGTAGCACTAGATCAGCCTATGACCTCCCACCACTTGAGTGACACAGGCAAAAACATCCTATTCAGTCTAGAAGCATTTCCTGGGGAAGAGTTAACTGCTCTGTTTAAGATAGAAAATATTGAGCCAGGCATGGTGCTGCACGCCTTTAATCCCAGCACTCGGGAGGCAGAGGCAGGCGGATCTCTGAGTTTGAGGCCAGCCTGGTCTACAAAGTGAGTTCCAGGACAACCAGAAACCTTGTCTCAAAAAACCAAAAAAAAAAAAAAAAAAATGTCCTGTATTAAATGTGGAGAAACTGAGGGGCTAGAAAGATAGCTCAGCAGTTAGAGCAAGTATTGCTCTTGCAGAAGACCCAGGTTCACTTCCCAGAGCCCACAGCTGGCAACTCACAGCCAACTGCCTATAACTCCAGCCCCAAGAGACCCAATGCCCTCTTCTGGCCTCTGTGGGTACCTGCACTAGTGCACATAGCCCCAACACAGACACAGACACGAGACACAAGACACACATAATTTAAAATAAAACAAACACTTAAAAAATAAGATCAGAAGTAGAAAAACTGACTGCTGTTTGGCTGACATTGCGATTAGACTTTGATTGTTTGCGTAGTTTTTCTTCCTCTCTGCCTGTGCATCCTGTTCTTTTACCTCCATCCTCACACAGGTGAGAAGATCACATGCTTCCTATTCACAATGGAAAGAATCAGCTGAGAAGGATGCGGGGAGTGCAACTAGCAGGGACTTGTCCCTGTTGCCAGGGCATCCCTGCCTATACCCTGCCCATCCCATGGACACTTAGGCCCTTCCCTTTCAGAGCACTGCTTTTGAGCAAGCCAGCCAACACTCAAAGGAAGCTGCACTTACTTACTATTAGACCCCACTCAGGGAGAAGCAGCAAATTTAAAAACCTGAAAAGCTCTTGCTAGAAACTGGAAAGGAGTTTCTTTAGATGCCTTAATTTTTCTTCTTCTTTTTTTTTTCTTTTCTGCAAAGTAAACATTTTCTCAATGAGGTAAATTGATTAACACACTCTCAGCACCCATCAGTCATTTATTTTTAGTGAACTCAAGGGTTGCACCTGAGCAACAGCTCTGGGGTGCTGTGCAGAGACGGGAATCACATGTGTTTGTGTTTTTCTCTTCCTCAGTGGAGACGACCAGCCCCAGTCTGCTAACCACAGACAACACCCTTGAACGGTCCTTTTTCATCCGAATGAAGTCTACTCTGACCAAACGCGGAGTCCACATCAAGTCGTCGGGATATAAGGTAAGCTGGGTTTGGGAAGGGAACACAGCCAATCTGAGGCAGATCACACTGAGGTTCCCAACCACTTTGGGTCCATATAGTCAGCACATGGGACCTGGAGCATTGCACAGCGTAGGCCCCCTGGCTATTTTTCGGCCTCAACAGAGACATCTTTAGATCCCCTCCTTATCCCTTCAGACATAGCTGGTGTATCAAATGCCCAAGCTCCTGTCTTTTCTTCAAGCTACTAGTTATACCAGGCACTCCAGCACCTGCTAGGAATTCACACTGGTGGAGAAGGAGAGTCAAGTTCCTTTCGCTCCTGCAGGTAATTGTTCTAGAATGGCTGCTATGAGAATCTCCCTTTTCTCGTGTTCCTCTTAAAATATCCCCTTTCTCTGAAATGACTATTCCGGTAAATAACATTATCACCTACATTTGTATATGCTGATAAAATAAAGCCAAATGTGTGGGAGAAGGTGAAGTGTTTGCTGTGCAAGAATGGGGACCCTAAGGTTGGGTTCCCAGCACCCACATAGAAAGCCAGGCTGAATGACACTGAGGAGGAAGACTAGAGGATCCCCAGGGCTGGCTGGCCAGCCCTGACCAGCACAGTCAGAAGGCTTATGAAGCTCCAAGTTCAGTGAGAGACTCTCTCAAAAAATAAGAGGGCAAGCAATTGAGGAAGACGCTGGACAGCAGACTATGGTCGACACACCCAAGTATACTCATATACCTACACACAGACATACACATACACACACACACACACACACACACAAATCAGGTTAAATCTTAGAATACTTTATTTTAAAATAATTCTTGGACATTAGTCATGCTTAGGCATCCACAGAATACTCAAAACTACATGGTATACAGATAGATATTCCTCATGGGCAGGAATCAAGTTTGGAGTCATAATCTACACAACATCATTATTTTAAGGCTGAGGATATCTCAAGAAATCCCAACATTCTAGTTACTATAGCAACATAAATTAAGAGCTAGAACATTCATGAAATGCCTTTAGAAACCTGAATCATACCATTTTACAACACACTAACCAGTCTCTTAAACAGCATTTATTGTACATCGGAAGGCAAACACAAACAGAATGCAGCATCCGTGTGCCAGCACGACCTGCTCCAGGCTGAGACCTTAAAGCTTATCTGTGTTCTTTAAGATGACGCCAGCATTGTTGGTGGTGCTAACAACCATTACTGACAGGGTTTAAAACCTTTATGTAAGTCATCAAAATGCTAGCAGCTGTATAAAGTCAGAGGCATTGCACTTTCATTGACATTAATTCTTTAAGGGGAAAAAAATGTTTTAAGAAAGGAGGTGGAAAATCCTTCCCAGGACGACCTTTAGCTGAGCTGTCCCACAGTCTGAAAGGCACGGGAGAGGCAACCTTGACCTTTAGCAGGGTGCAAAGCAAAGAGAGAGCAACCGGTCAGTTCCTACAGTAGCTTCCCCCATGGACAGTTATTATACATCAGTGCATTGTCAGGAAGAAAGACAGACCTGTTCTTCAGGCTCGTTGGTGCTTCCCTGTCTTGGCAAACGGTATGCATTTACTCCTTATTAACCGTGGACATTAGCACATTTGGATTCTCTAAGTAGACTACAGATGTGAGATATTATTTAAGTGCTAGAAAGGGTCATTCTTTGCATTCCAGATTTGGGAGTCCTGGGGTTTCCTTTTTTAACTCTTACTTTCCTGCCTGCCGGCATCCTTTCTCATTCCTGCTGGTTGGTAGTGGGCATATCACAGGGGGAAAGCAATGGTTAGTATAACTCAATATCATTGAATAATTTAAGGTTTTGAAAAACAAAATGATTTCATACTACATACTATAGTTTATGAAGCTCTTTGGATATTTGATTTGCAAAAAGAATGGTATGTATGGCTATAACAATAATAAGGACAAAGAGTTTGTCTAGGCAACAGACCAAGCATCTCCTTAGGTTGTGATGAGCCATTTGGGTGCCTCAGTAAGGCTACATTTGTTGCCTGATCTGAAGTTAGACTTGTGAACACCATCCGTTCAGCAGAGACTTTTGAGCTCCCAGTGTGGGACTTGTTTTAGAGTCAACAATCCCAGCATCAAACAGTACAAAGTCTTTGCTTTCACAGTGCTTGCAACATAGGAGTGGGGAAAGGACTATATCGAGTAATAAAGCAATGATTTAGAGAGTCATGAAAGCTAAGGGAACAGCAGCCAACATCTGGGAGCCCTGTGAAAGGCTGGGCACGCTTAGCTCTCACAACTGTCCTAGAAGAGAGTGTTTGGACTGTTCCCATGTAATAGATACAAAGAAACTAAGGGTGGAAAAATGAACTAGCCTTCCGGAGAACACATGCAGACTCATACCCCATGCCTTTACTCTGACCAGGCTACACTACACAGTGAAGGGAGGAAATGTGAGCCACTTTAGATAGGATAGGTCACAGGAGACTCCTCGAGATTGGTGGCATTGTTGCCTATAAGTCATGAATGAGAAGGGACCTCACATGTACAACTGGGGAGGGGAGATGTCCAAAACAACATGAACCTGGGATTAAAGACCCCATACTATAAGAGAGAGAGAGAGAGAGAGAGAGAGAGAGAGAGAGAGAGAGAGAGAGAAATTTCAAAAGAACAGCCTTGAACAAGAAAGAGTCGGCAAGCATTTAGGAACAGTTCTAGAACCTGTCACCTCATGAAAATGTCAGAGTGCCTATCTCACTGCGACATACCTGTGAGGAAGTCTATCTCAAGAAACCATGGATATGTCTAGCGAGTGTCATGTGCCCCTCCTCAGATCTGTTACCTACAACCATTTTACCTACCCCCTCAAAGATGAATAACCCAGCAGGCCCAGCCTTGCCCCTTCTTTGTAACAAACGTTCCTAATTAATTCACCTTGTCTGAAAGTTAGGGGAAGGCCCAACGAGAGCCTGTGACACAATGCAGCTGAACAACATCCCTGTTTATCTGTTCATTCTCAGTAAGTAAATCTAGCAGCTTATAAAACATTCCAATAAAACTGGTAATCACCCACCACCACACAATAAATGCAATAAACAGGAACTGCAATAATAATTCCTCTGTACTTCCAATATTCCTTCTAATTTATTATCATCACATACATGTTGGTTTTCCCATAAAGGTCCACAAAGGACTGTCTAGGTCAGTGTGTTTCTTCATTTTTTTTTCTATGACCTTGGACTATGGACCCTTCTAGCTTTCTCCAAGACTCCATCACTTGCATTTGTCAGCATAGCACTTACAGTAACAAAAGAAGTTACCAAATGCCATCTGAGTACAAGGAACCATGTACTTATCAGTAACTATACACACTCGTCCACAAAGGATCACAATCTCCTCCGTGCAGGCTGCATACTGTATGCCCAATTTGCAGACCATAACACTGAGGCTCTCACAGGTAGGCTTCCGCCCTTTGCTTTGGGCAGCTCTTAAACAGCTGCTGGGGAATCAGAATGAAAGCCAGGAAATTAAGTTCCAGAACTGGCCCTCTGCTTCACTCATAAAGAATGCAGATGACCGGGCTGGAGAGATGGCTCAGCCGTTAAAGGCTAGGCTCACAACCAAAAATATAAGAATGCAGATGACCTGTCACTCACTGAGATGGTCCTTTACATTTTTAAAACGAGAGAGCACCCTGCCCGAGACCTTGCTGGTGTGACTTACAATGTCCCACTGCTCTAAGGCACCAGGGTACAGTGAGTCTAACAGACCCATCCTCCTTCCCAGGACCCGCATCCTGATCACATACAGCGCACAAGCCTCTAACCTGGAACTCCAAAGTCTGAAGCATCTAACCAGCAGCACAATGCCACAGTGAAAAATTCCACCCCTGCCTCCATCTGCCAGGTCATAGTCAAAGCACAGAGGGTACTAAAGATAACCCATACAACTACCTCCAGGCTTTGTGCACAAGGGACATATGAAACATACATGAGTTTTAGGGTTTAAACTTTGGTCCCGTCCCCAAAACTCTTGTCATGTATGCAAATATTTTAAAATCTCAAAAGCTTTTGTGGCCCCAAGCCTTTCCGATAAAGGCTACTCAACCTGGACCTCATAACCAAGAATTCTAACCAAGAAGGGCCCCCTGACTCAGGAATGGAGTATGGAGGCTTCACTTGCCACACCCTAGACCTCGGGGAATTGCTCTAATGAAGTTTTGTTCCTTCAGTCCCCGTCCGCCTTGAAACCCACAGTAGTGTGTTATCTGGTCAAGCCACTTTTTATGCCTTAGGGGCCTCCCTGTTGTTTTGGTCTCATTGTCGGCCACATATCTTAGCATAACACAGCTCACATTTAAATTGGCTTGCATCAATATTCTGCCTTCTTGATTAGGTCTATGTCTGGGGGAACTTACTAGGTAGAGCACATGGGGCAAAAGGAGATATGTAATCAGGGAAATTATGGAAAGGAACGCTAATTGGGTCGCCTCCTTAGCTGAGCTCCTGTCTTTGGAGGATAGCTTCCGTCGTCGGTGTGGAACTTCCAGCTTTCTAATCTACTCCTGCATGCCCACCAGCACCTCGGTCATCTCCTGAATATTTATCCCAACACATTTTAATGTCCTGACTCTAATAGCAGAGCAGAGCAGCCTGTACTCGGGGGAAACAGACAAAGAGAGAGTCCCTATCCCATTGCATGCAGTACTAAGAGTGTCCTTCCCTTCTTCTCAAGAGGGAAATCTGCAGTGACTACTGTCCCTGTATGGCATGTACTAAGGGATCATGAAGGGACCTTGGTGGCAATTCAGGGAAAACTGTAAACTCTAACAACCCTCATCTGGGATGATTCAGTACCAAGGTGTTGGACCAAATGCTTGAAAGGCCACACGGGCTCCTTAAGATATAAAGACTCAGAACGAGAGTAATTCACTGGCTTGTTGCAGTGGTTCTCAACCTTCCTGATGCTGGGACCCTCATGCTGTGGTGACTTCCAGTCATAGAGTTATCTCATTGTTATTTTATAACTATACTTTTGCTACTGCTATGAACCATAATATAAACATCTGACATACAGGATATCTGATATGCAACTGTGAAAGAGTCAGTCAACCCCAACAGGTTGAGAACCACTGACCAGTTTATTGCGATTGCTGATAATTTCCGTTTTACAGACTTCTAGTCTTAAATGTATAGTAGCAAAAGCAGTAGATTGGGGTGTGAAATTTAGCTAAAGAAAGCCTTGCCTCCCCTAAACACACATATAAGTGTCTCTTAAAGTACAAATATCTCTTGTTTTGAGAGGTTCTGAGAATTCCTAGTAATAGCTGTCCCATGACATAAATGAGATCATATCATTTTCACTGTGGTTTTATTTCCTTTGGACGTTGTAGAACTCTTTAAAGATTTGATGATATGGATGGAGCCTCCTGTGGTAAATTCACTTTGCATCTGTAGGTTCTTGAGTTTGAGGAGACTTATCTATTTATCTTGTTACAAAATCCCATTTAAGCTGGGCGTGGTGGTGCACGCCTTTAATTCCAGCACTCGGGAGGCAGAGGCAGGTGGATTTCTGAGTTCGAGGCCAGCTTGGTCTACAAAGTGAGTTCCAGGACAGCCAGGGCTACACAGAGAAACCCTGTCTCAAACAAACAAACAAACAAACAAAAATCCCATTTATTATGAAGCCATCTTCAGAACATGTATTAAAAGAGCAGGTTATGTCTTCCAGAAGGTATTTTAGTACATGCTCACCTTTATTTCCTTTTCCCCACTCCATCCTATTTACCTATCTAGTATTAGACTCCCCGGAAGCCCTGTACCAAAAGCATCAGCTATTAGACCTCAGAAGCAGAAAACTGTGTCTTCCATTCTGATATCCCCTCTTGTAGATAAAGATCATTTCTAAAACTAAGGGCTAGAAAGCTGGTTCAGTGTGTCAAGTCGCTTGGCAAACAAGCCTGACCAACTGAGTAAATAAATAAATATAAAGAGAACTATTTTCAGTGGCACCTAAAACTGAGCTCAACGTCAAAATTACATCTAGTTAATTTCAAAGGCTGACAGTTCTTTCTGTACGAACTGAGTCTTGCTTGGATGTTTCTATTGGTGAGTTTCAGGATGCCTGCAACACTGGCATAGATCTTACCCTGTCAATCATTTGGAATTTTGGTCCTTGGGTTAATTCTTCAGGAAGCTCCATAACACTGAGAAGCCTCCCCTCTGCCCCCTCGATCCCCACTGGTGTCAGTGCACTGCAGAACTTGGCCAGGTCTCCCTCGATCCCCACTGGTGTCAGTGCACTGCAGAACTTGGCCAGGTCTCCCTCGATCCCCACTGGTGTCAGTGCACTGCAGAACTTGGCCAGGTCTCCCTCGATCCCCACTGGTGTCAGTGCACTGCAGAACTTGGCCAGGTCTCTCTTGATCCCCACTGGTGTCAGTGCACTGCAGAACTTGGCCAGGTCTCTCTTGATCCCCACTGGTGTTAGTGCACTGCAGAACTTGGCCAGGTCTCCCTGAACCAGTTTGCATTCCCCAATCCCACTGCCTCTTTTCCGGATCTGCTGTGAGACATCAGATTAGCTCCTAGCAGACCTTACTCCCCCCTGCTTCTCCTGGGTTCTGTTTGGCTCTGTTCCCATGGACTCAGAGACCATTGACTTCTCTGCTGCCATATCATCAGCTGCTCACAGTAACAGGATGCTTATGGAGCTGACCCCAGCTTCTCTCCCTGTCAAGCCGTTCTTCCTGAGAACCTTTCCATGGATGTTCTAGCTAGCCCAGACCCTTATCTTTCCTGAGTTGCATGTGGACAGTCATGGTGCTATGGTTTTGACCATGCTGTTTATGTTTCCCAGAATGCTTCTTGGCCACCTGGGAAACACTTCGCCACGATGACACCCACGCCTGACTGCTTTTTTCGTTCCCCCTCCTGCATGTGAGAAAACCACCCTCCATCTCTGATCTACTGTGTCAGCACACGTGCTCTTTGGTGCCTGTTTTCTTATCAGTAAAGTGAAGTAGTACGTAATTCGGGTGTTTTTCCTACAAGATCAAACCACTCAAGCTCAACTGAGCGTCTTTGCGCCGTTTTATGAAATATTTTCCTATAATTTCAGTGAATATCGTAATACTTCTTTTAGGCAATCACCTCTGATTTCCCAATTTTGAAAGTAAGTAAAACTGGGGTGGAGAAAGATGACTCGGTGAAAGGCGAGGCTCAAAGAAGAATCCAGATTTCCCGAATCCAAACAACTTCTCCTTTCTAAGACTCCGTGGTGAATGCTGGGTACATTCTTCTTTCTTCCCAAGCACCATCGGCTGCCTCAAGCTGTTATTCAGCAAATGTTTTCTGAATTAAATTGCATGCTTTCTCTTCTTTTGAAACGTGAACGAGGATTGACTATAGTACTGTGTGCCAGCCTGGGGGATGATGCTGCCTACACCTCAGGCAAGGGTTGCTCCCTGTTGCTCACCTCTCGAAACACCCTCACATACACCCAGGGCTCTGCCTCAACCTCAAGGCAATTCTATATCCAATCTAGTTGACAATAGAGATTAACCTCCAGTTTGCTAATCTGATATTAGCAGTATTTAGAGCAGCAGTTCTCAACCTGTTAGTCACAACCCTGTGGGGGGTCAAATGACCCTCTCATAGGGGTCGCCTAAGACAATCAGAAAACATAGATATTTACATTACGATTCTTAACAGTAGCAAAATTACAGTTAAGAAATGGCCACAAAAATAATGTTATGGCTGGGGGTCATCATAACATGAGGAATGTATTAAAGGGTCACAGCCTTTCTGCATTAAATCCATTAAAAGGTTTAGAACCATTGGTTTAGACTGACCCTTGGAACAGCTACAAGCCCAAATAACTACATGATCTGGCTTCCATTTCGCCATTTTATCTCAAGGAATTGTGAATCTTTCTCAGTATATTAACCAAACCAAAGTGTACAATAGTCCTGTAGACACTAGTTTGGAAAATGACAGACACAGATTAGCATCTCTCTCATGGTCATATCCTGTTAGTCTGTGGTGATCAGCATTTTCTTTCTTTTAAATGATCTTTGAAAAGCATTTTTTCTGCAATTCTTAAATTTTATGCAATATGTTTTGATCATATTTTATTCCTCCCAACACCCCAACTCCCCCCTACTGGTCCAAATTCATGTTCTCTCCTCCCTCTCCCTCTCCCTCTCCCTCTCCTTCTCCTCTCTCTCTCCCTCTCCCTCTTCAGTTCCATGTTATTGTGAAATGATGGCTGCAGCATCCCACAGCATCTGAGCCGTGCAGAATGTGGCTATCTTGTCAAATCAATAGATGAAGTTTCAGAGAGACCAAAAATTCTGTCAATCAGTTCAGACTTTCTAAGACCATGCATTTATTGCCTTTCAATCAACCCCGACACCCAGAATAAATTGAAGAAGAAAAA
Source organism: Mus minutoides (assembly GCA_902729485.2). Lineage (NCBI taxonomy): Eukaryota > Metazoa > Chordata > Mammalia > Rodentia > Muridae > Mus > Mus minutoides. The sequence goes on along the minus strand of CACVCL010033846.1, from coordinate 103,756 downwards.
AATGCAAATAGAGCAGAGAACCAATAAAATCAAGATTTCTAAATCATTTTAGTCTCTACTTACCTCTGCACAATTGTCATGCTATGGTTAGTATATGCTCGGCCCAGGGAGTGGCACTATTAAAAGGTGTGGCCCTGTTGGAGTAAGTGTGTCCTTGTTGGAGTAGGTGTGTCACTGTGGGTGTGAACTTTAAGACCCTCCTCCTAGCTGCCTGGATACCAAGGCATGACAGTAGTTCCAGCTTGGGATGTGGCATTTCTGCCAGCACTGAACTATTTTACCAACCAGAGATAGGATCACTAGCCATTCTGTGATATGGCTAAATCCTAACTATGTCAGTGACTACAACCCAACTGTGCCACTAACCTATAGGTCCTCCATTTTGCATTACATAAAGAAGAATGTGGAGGAAGTAACTATAGCCCGTCTGACTGATGTTGTGTCTTCTCTGGTTTCTAAGAATTTGTAGCACAAACAACAAAAGTGATAGCCACTTTGGAAATGACATCTCCAAGAAAAAGAAAATGACCTTTTCAACGTAAGATGTCTTTAATACTCTTCAAAATTTATAACGGTTTCATTACTCTACTCTCAATCTCACAGATGTGTTTATATAATTGCCCCACTTATTGACAGGGGCTCATAGAAATTAGTTTTTAAATGGGCTTGAAAACCAAAAGGTAAACACTTGGACAATTCATCATTTCTTCCAGGCCAACACTTCAATATGCTGAGAGTCCCTGCCTCCCCAAAATAATCTCTTCCAATGGCTGGGATAACAGTTTGTTTGTTTTTTTTAACTCTGCAAATTTTAAGTGCTTGAAGATAAATTACTCCAACTGACACTTAGAACCTCAAAACCTCCCTGGTGAGGAGTGATTAAGCTGTGACATCAGGTAACCAAGGGTGTGGACTGCATTCTGCCTTCCCAGCTCTTTGACTTTAAGTAGATTATTTGACTACTTGAAGTTTCCTGTCTCATAAAGAGAAAATGGTAAGAGAACCTCCTTTGTGGGGCTACTGAAAAATCTAAAAGTAGGCATGAAAGTGAAGAGCTTACCATGACTGCAGGCCCCGGGAGCGTAGGGAACATGTCCACAGGAGATGCTTTCCATCCCTGGACCTCACTGAACGTTTGACAGAGGTGAATCCAGACTACCTAAACCTTAATTTCTTTACCTCTGCATGTACACCTGTAGAGATGGACAGTAATTTACCAGTACCTCTTCAGATCATCTCCTGGAAGTTACTCCAGAATAATAAATGACTTCTCCAGAATATAGAAAAGGCATTTATTTCTGGGAAATTTCTCTTTGCTTTAGTGTCCTGAATATTGATTTGATTATAAGGGGCAAAATGTGACTGAAATACGTCATCTGTCCCTTTAACAAAAGAAGCACATACCAAATGGTTTTCTTTGGAATTGATTTAGCGTCATGGCAAGACTAATACAGCCCTTTAATATAAGAAATGTAGTAGAGGCAGGGCTAATTTGATGCTGTTGATCTCGGGAATAAATGGGACTTCTAGGATCTGCAGTGCACAAGGTTCCAAGTTTGATTAGACCCTCTACATATCACAAATTGAACTCTCAAGGGCAGGCAACTACCACTGTGGCCTAAACCCTGGGGCATCTCCAGGGAGATTCTGTTTGCTCATTCCAAGTAGAGGAAAGCAGCTAGAATCCTAGACTCCAGATCTTCTCATCCATTCTCTCTCTGGAGGAACATAGTATCAATCACATCTTTCTGATCTCTGTAAATGCCCTGCCAAACCCCACCATCACTCTAAAAGCATAACCTCCTTACAGACTTCTTCAGTAGGAAGATGCTTATTGGACCAGAATAATCATCACTGTGACCCGTTCATATCCTTCAGGAGTCATATTCAAGGGTTGCCATACGGACATGCATTTACACATGTGTGTGTACCTGTGTGCATGTGTGCACAAGGCTTTGTTTTTATGTTTGTTGAATTGTTTTAGACAGAGGCTCACTATACAGCCCTGACTAGCCTAGAACTTACTATGTAGACCAGGCTGCCCTTGAAATCACAGAGATCTACCTACCTTCGCCTTTTGAATATTGGAATTAAAGAAATGTGCTGCCATACCCAGTCTGCTTTTCCATTTTGAGCTGAGCACACTTGCACATTTTGATCTCTAAGTCGCCATGATGAAGATTCATAGTTAGGCTCGTATAGATTGTCATTTGACCCATAGCAGCATCTCTACCTTCCTTTTACAGGTAACTTTGTGCTAGCTTTAGATTCTCCCTGGAATCTGTGCTGTCCTTGGATATGAGTCTCACCTGTATTTCACTGAGATTTCTATCCAAAAAAATCAGAATCTTGTCCCATTCCCCATAAAACCTAACTCAAGCATTTGCCCTACAACCTACCACCTGCTTTGCCCTCTGTACCATGACTTCTCAAAGCACTGCACACAACCTGTTGTGTATATTTATTTGCATTGGCTTCTTTTCTTTCAACTGTGGTTTATATACAAAATCCTAGAATGGCATAAAACACACAGTTGAAATTAATTAAACTTTTCTGTTTCAGAAATAAAAGTGTTCATATATTCTGTTTATGGTTTGTAGTAAGAGCAGTGTGCATCCCTCCTCTGGCTAAGAGTCACCATTCTTTAGAAGGGCCTTAGAGTTCAGAATATGTTTTCCATGACCAAGTAATTGTTTAACTTTCCTATCCCTGATAAGTAAAAATTGACATTTTCTTGTGCCTTTTAAATGTACGCTATACACACTCTCTGGCAAGCATTTTTCATACTTTCGTATTTGGTTGTTAAAAATTAACATGTATTTAACTTAAACCCCACTTGTACCCAATTCTTATGGCTAGAGCTCTAGAAGCATAATCAAGAGATACTTGATTGTTACTTGGTAGTTCTGAATATATTAGCATTCCTCAACAGCCCCTTACCAAATGTCCTTCAAACCCTTGAGTCCTTGTAGAAGTCAAGAACAGAGTGGCTTAATGGGAGTACATCTAATGGGGGGTGAGTTAGGAAATCCTACACACCTCCCACCCCCAGCACTTCCTTCATTCCTCTTAAAATGGAAGACAGGCAACCTAAGTTTTCTGGATTCCCAGCTCTTTAGTTTAAAAAAAACCTAAACAGCAGGACTTGCCTTTGATGCACATGAATCAGTGGTGGTTAACACTATTTCCTGGCACTGATGCCCCCTCTATACATTAGAGGTGTGGATTCTCTTGGGACATTCTGGGCAGCATGAAAGAGGACCTGTCCCCACAGGAGCAGCCCTGGTTTCTGAATAAATGGAAGTTGAAATCTAATTTGTTGCATGACTTTGTAGCAAAAGGTAGTTAAATAACCAAAACATTCCAGAACTGTAACCAAAAAGGTGGGCAAAGGTCATCGTGGTCGTCTTCTCCTCCTCCTCCTCCTCCTCCTCCTCCTCCTCCTCCTCCTCCTCCTCNCCCCCCATGCCTTAAAGAAAGCTGAACAAGTCATATGCTGACCCCAGAGCTTATCTCCTTCAGCTCTTTGCAGAGCAGTATGAAATCAGTAATTTTAATTGTTTCAACTAGTTCCAGAATGTAGCCCCGCCCCCGAAACTTTACATGTGCATACCGAAAACATTTTGAAAATAACCCTTATCTGTTTCTAAGAGTCAGAGAAAACAAAAGAGAACCCAGTATAACCAAGAATGATTTCATCTTCCTCCTTCAATGTCATGTGATGTTCAAAGTACTTAGCAATTGATTTTGCCCAGTCATGTGCTCACTACCGATCGTGTATTTGTGCGCATTACACACTGTGCTGGTGTTCGGAGGACAACTGATGAATAAAACCAAGTCCTTGGTCCAGAGAACAGAGGCTAGACTTAGGCAGATTATACAAAGAAAGGATTATGAGGCAATTGTGCCATGTGCTAGAGTGGAGGTGTGTTGGTGGGCAACAGACTGGAGTGAATAACAGAATAGAATTGATCACAAAGAAAGCATTGTTGTAGCCAGCTCCTCGGGGACTGGGTCACCTGGCAGAAATTTTGAACATGGAAGGACCGTGCTGCCCAGAGCAATGAGAATCAGGTCCATGGTAGAGAAAGAAGTGTGGTGTTTGGCAAGTGGGGCATAAAGCCATCTCAGGGGATGTGAGTGGGGAGCCGGGACCGGGGAAGTCAGCAACTGTGGACAGGACCAGGAGCCTTGGTTTCATGCAGCTCCATGTGCAGTGTGCAGAATAACAAGAATGGAAATTAGGTAGAGCTCATGTTAACAAAATGTCTTGGATTCATTATAAGAAAAGGGGACATGATTCTGTAACAAGGAAGCCATGAAGGTTGTTCGTTGCCTATGGGACAAGAAACTAAGTATGTAGATTTAAGTCAGTCACTGGGAAATTCCTCTTAGAAATTTCTCACATCATTGCTCCTTTTTTCTTTTTTCTTTTCTTTTCTTTCTTTTTTTTTTTTTTTTGTTATTCTACCAATATACGTACAGAAATTTTTCTGAACCTCAAATTGCTCATATAAGTAGGCATTCCAAAAGGAGGAATATAATCTTCCCAGAGTCAAAGCAAAAGCAAACTAACAAAAAAATCCTTACACACTGAAATCTTATGTTACAAGATAAGAAGTCAGAGCTAGAGGCTGGAGAGGTGGCTCAGCGGTTAAGAGCACTGACTGCTTTTCCAGCGGTCCTGAGTTCAATTCCCAGCAACCACATGGTGGCTCACAACCATCTGTAATGAGATCTGATGCCCTCATCTGGTGTGTCTGAAGACAGCTATGGTGTACTCGTATAAAACAAACAAATAAATAAAAAGAAATCAGAGCTAGACTCTAGTCAGGAAGTCCTTGTTTCACACACACTGGGGGTCTGGCTTCTGGAAGATATCTTCAGGTGTAGTAAGGTCCTGGGTTTCTAAGATAGGAGCAATGTTTTTCAACTGTGTCTTCTGACACCCAGTCCCTTTGTCCCTGTAAAGTCTGTACCTGTCATCTCAGTTACAACTCATCTGCAAATAAACAGCTCTTCTTAGTAAGAAGCAACTGGTGGCATAAAATAGGAGTCTTACACCTGCAAATATGCAAGATTACTGGCTCCTTTAAAAGCAAACAAAACACATGACTATTAGATTTTCAATATAAGCAAATCTCTACCCTTTCTCTCTCTCTTCCTCCGAAAATAAAATTTTTTTTCCCTAGGATTGACTATATAATTGCTTTTGTTTTTTTCCAGAAAGGGTCTCACAGTGTAGTTGAGGCTGGCATTGAACCCATGAGGCTGGCATTGAACCCATGAGCCTCCTGCCTCAGCCTCTTGAGTTCCTGGGCGTTAGCATATACTACCACACTAGGTATTCCCTTAAAAAAAACAATGATTAACTGCCAAGAGTTTCTTTAAAGAGATCTGTTTCTCCTATTCTTACAGTGTCTCCATATGCTTTGTCTCTATCTTACATACCAGCTGAGTTGCTCTTTTATCTGATAGTTTATTATTTTTCTCTTTTAGACATCTTTTTCTTCTCGCGATAATCAGGGTTTGCAGTTGCTCATAAATGCTTCTACTCTTACCACAAAGCTAACCTAGCCTCGTAGAGTACAATCCTAAACCATGAAAAAGCCTCTTACTGGTAGATATTTCAGCATAAGTTGATTCCTAGGACTGCAGAGGAAACTGCATCCCTAGTGGTTCTTTGCTCCGTCTCATCACCATATGCAGAAGCTGGAAAAATGAACTGGACACAAATGTTTAGGGGGTCCATGGTTCTTTTGTATGTACTAAAACAACACAGAGCTAATACACAATAAATGAACAAACGCGGTAGGATATCTTTCACTCACTTTATAGACATGCGCATTCATAAATTCTGATTGTGAGAAGCCGACTCTGGTGGGACCAGACTCACAGATGCACTGGAGCCCTGGCACAGACACAGTGTGACTTCACGTCGACAATTTAATCAGCCCTTCTTCGTCAAGGAGAATGGGTTTTTAGTGCTTGCCTGCCTATTAGCCATCGCATGCATAATATGAAATTGAGTTTTGGGGAGGACAGCCTACCATCTGTCTTTCTGATTTTCTTTTCAGCCTTTCATGCCCAAGTTCTTCTGTGTATCAGACTATCATAAAGGAGGGTTTGCTCACAAGACCCGACACTGGTGTAACCTTTCAACTTTTGGAATTGTTTTTTGTTGTTGTTGTTGTTGCTGTTTTAGAATTATTTATGTGTATAAGTGTTTTGCTTACACAAAAATATGTGCATCACATGCATGCCTAGTAGCTGTAGAGGTCAGAAGATGGTGTCAGATTCCCCCTGGATCTGGAGTTACAGTGGCTGTGAGCTACCATGTGGGTGCTGGGAACTGAGTCCGGGTCCCCTTCATGAGCAACAGCTGCTCTCATCCTCTGAGCTGTCTTTCCAGCCCCACTTGCAGAGTTTTAAAGAGAGAGATCATTGATGCTGCCACCTGGGTTATCCTTTGAGTGTACTTGAGATTATGCCGGCTTTTAGGAGCCAACCTGGGTGGAGTTAGGTTTTCACATGGAAAAGTTGGTCAGTGTTCTTTGAGAAGTGTTACACCTTATTTTTTACAAAAATGAAACTTTACAGAGAAAGTGGAATATAATAGAGGCTTGTAAAACAGAGCTCAACCGGACTGATGGGAATAATGAAGGGGTGTAGAATCTCTCTCCCAAATTCCAATATGTTAAGATTCTTTTATCAATAATATTGTTTTTTCTGCAATAATATCTGCCTCGGGGGAAAAATCAGCTCCAATGCTGACAGGCTTATACTTCTCAAAATATGCTTAGGATGCTTCTGTGAAATTGATTTCTTTAAGTATTCTCCATGATGTAGAAAGATTGCCTAAAAGAGCACCCCCAAGCCTTTCATGTGTGACTACACTGGTGTGGCAGGGCATTTATTATGCTATAAATTCAGTCACTGATTTTGGCCAGTCCAGATTGATTCTGCAGTAACTGTAAGTAATGAACCTTCTGGAGCCAAAAGCAGGGTGGGGGAGAGGAAAGGGAAGGGTAGCCAACACTTTCGTGGCTCTGAGAATGCAAAGCATAAGGATTGTTTAGTTGCAGCTTTTATCAGATCATGCAGCCAGTACCCTACAGAGCAAGAAAACATATCCAGTCACATGTACAGGTTCCTTGCTCTGGCTTCAGCAACTACAAGAGCAAACACCATGAAAATAATTCTGGGGAAAGAAATGATTTATTGTTCCTTTACAAACTTGTTCTTTTTCATCATCCCCTCTCCACCATCAGACGTCCATGACTCAAGAATGAGATTTCCATTCCTGGTACTATTGTTTCGATCTGAAATGGGACCCAAAGGCTGGTATATGATGGCTGGTATATCCATCATCAGGATAATGCTGGAGTGGATAGCTGAACTTTTAAAAGGTGGAGTGACTTTTAGGTTATTTAACTGTGTGACCTTGGAGAGGGTTGTAGGACCCCCACCCCCACCCACCGCTTGCTCTTTTGCTTCTTGTCATGCAGGCCCACCCAGATGTACCACCACAGGCCCAGAGCAACAGAGCCAAGCACCCCTGGACTGAAAACCAAAACCAAACCAAACAAAAAAAGAAATCTGTTGCTTTATAAACTGAATCTCAGATATGTGCTTTAGTGATAGAACACTTTAGAGGGGGCTAGACCTCAGTCCCCCATACCCAGAGTGAATTGGCCTGTCACACAGGATGAGGTGCCCAGGGGCTTGAGGTAAGCAGTCCTCCATTCAGACATTTGTAAAAAAGAACACCGGTTCCCCTGGGTAAGCTGATTGCTGAACCTGTGCAGAAACTGAGAAGAGTGAGAAGGACCCCGACCTTAGGCACTAAGGGACAGATGACAAGAGCAGGCTACGGCAGCACATACTCACCATAGCGGTCTCCTGCTGTTCTTTAAAAGAGAGGGCTAAGGAAATGGGCAGAGATTGGCGGGATGGCACAGAATGTAACCTAGCCTCCTAAATACCAATGAGATTGAGAACAGTCGGGGTGGGAGCAACCTTTGCAGGAAAGAAAGAAAGAAAGAAAGAAAGAAAGAAAGAAAGAAAGAAAGAAAGAAAGAAAGAAAGAAAGAAAGAGAGAGAAAGAAAGAGAGAAAGGGAGAAAGAGAAAGAGAGAAAGAGAGAGAGAAAGAAAGAAAGAGAGAGAGAGAAAGAAAGAAAGAAAGAAAGAGAAAGAAAGAAAGAAAGAAAGAGAGAAAGAGAGAAAGAGAGAAAGAAAGAAGAGAGAGAGAGAGAGAAAGAAAGAAAGAAAGAAAGAAAGAAAGAAAGAAAGAAAGAAAGAAAGAAAGAAAGGAAGGAAGGAAGGAAGGAAGGAAGGAAGAAAACATGGGCATTAAAGTCCACACTCCACTTAACAGATAAGCCAAGAAAGTATGTTTCACTCTTGCCTATCCACTCTGGCATGCTTATTAAATTGGGGCTAAGGTGAAAGTGGGGCAGGGAGGTTGTCACTGGGTAGACACGCAGGTGAGCAACATTTCCTGTCAGTTCTGGAACCAGTATCCCCCATCCATATCCCTCTGAATTTATAAAAGACAGAGGTACAAACAGTCCATTTCAGAAAATTACTAAGACTCTTCATTGTCCTCTTTATTTTTCCCCTCAAGACAAATACCACAGCTTCTTCTGAGAGTCCTTCACCATATCCATCTCCCTATACCTCTGTAACATCATAGAACCAGAGAGCTGAAAGGTCTATAGATGTGTCGTTTACTCTCGAGAGGTAGGACTGACAGAATGAGCCTCTCTGAGACATGAGCATAAACATAAATATGAACATAAAGCGGTTGCCACGTAGTTTCTCACAGAAGAAATCGTGGCTACAGCAGCCAACCCTTCAGTCATGAGGAGGAAGAGTCAGATACGTGGAGAAGCTATAAAATCAGTGGTAGGGGAAGGCACTGGACAACACAGGCAGAATACCTGACCCAGAGCAGATCTCTTCATCTCTGAAGGAGACCTCACTCTTGAGCCATGCATTACTCCAGCGTTACTGGAGGTCAGTCTCCCTTCAGGGATATACTGGGTCTTGCTCCATGGATACAGCATGGAGAAGGTAAGTGGGGTGCCAATGAAAAGAGCCATGAGGTCCTGCCTTCGCCCTGCTTGGTAAGGGAAGATAATGAGTTTTGAAAGATTCTAATTTTCTATGCATTGATAGAGAACTTGTTTCACACTGAGTCTCAGGGCCCTACTGTAAGTCATGGCACACGGGCCTCCTCCCTACTGGAAGTCATGGCACCCGGGCCTCCTCCAACTAGGTTCAAACTGCTACTTCAGTGACCAACTGAAATCTGAACATGTCATTTAGAAAATTAGAATGATTAAGAGAACTGAAATGCTGGTGAACTTCCAGAACCCTTCGGGTTGTCTTCTGGGGGGGTCAGGGCAAAGATATAAAATCTGCTTATAGACAAAGAGAAGCATGGTTATATGTCTTTCTGAAATAAGTAGGCAATTCAGTAGGCATATTTATGACCAATTAAGATGACCACAGGGTCACCTGGTGAGTTGCATAAAAATTGACCATTAATTGAGTAGCAAAATATTTGAACCAAAGTTGATTCACACTTCCATTGTAGCCTAAACTCAATGGCAGATGGCAGTGTGAATACTTACTGTTCCAGCCCAGCAGAGCCACCAAAAAAATTAGCTACCTATAAAACAAAAGTTGAAATTAATGAGCAGAACACATAATTGCTGTGTATAGTGAAGCTTTTGTGTACATGTTAGTTAACATAAGAAATCTTGTCATTGTCATTTTAGCTGACCTGGGCTTGTTAGTAACAAGTTACAGTTGAGTCCCAGTTTCCCCTGGTATGTCTTGACCTTAGAGACTCATTTAGCCTGACTCTGTTGCTTCAAGCATCACAGAGTTACTACGATATTAATATACACCATTGGTATGAAAATATTATGAGAACTATAAGTGACTGGCATGACCACCCAATGTTGTCTTTATTAGAGCCTAACTATAAAATCCCAGATGTTAGTGTCTTTGGAAGGTATCACATTAACATCTGTTTAACAATAGAAATTTATCTCTCCTGCATTATGTTTCTGGTCTTGGAACATTTATTTTGGGGGAAAAGAAAAAAATGGTCATTAATAGAAGCCTTTGCTATCTTCAGATTATCCATTTCTGAAGATAGCAAAGGTATAAAACATGCTGACAGCGAGGATGAAGACAGACAGACAGACAGAAGCTTCACCATAGCTGTGTGCCACAGTAGAGTCTGGGTGCTTGGGTTACAGGGTGAGCTAAAGTGCCCATGAGTCAAGCTGGTGTAAATAGACCAGGTGGCTACCATGAGCTCTTGAGGGCTCCTTCCCACTGCTATTTACTTTGATTAGCAGCTAAGTATCTCTTGATGGTGATTAACTCACTAACCTATCAGCTCTGAATATGATATTTTATTGATTAGTGATTGAAGCCCATATCTATAGTCTTTTTTGTTCTTGCAATGGCAGAATCACTTTCCAGAGTCTTTAAATAATGTTATGGAGACACAAGGTGCCTAGAAGTAAACATGGTAACAGTATAACAGTATTCTCCTCAGTGCCCAAGGTGGGCCAAAAATACCGTCTATATAATTCATGGCCTGGTATTGCTGTACTTCTGATAGCATGGCTTCTTAAGGTACTCAGTTGTGTTCAGAGAATGACTAATTGCCAAGAAGAATCTTGTTAATATAAGTGTTTACAGAGAAATCCATCTTGAAAGGTGTCTGAAATGCAAGGGAAGGCTGAGCAGCTTTAGACGGCCCAGACGGATCAAAATAGGAATGGATCGTGGCAGGAGACACAAGTAGACAATAAGTAGGAACACTAAACTGGATAGATGTCTGAACTATATTTCAGGTGTGCAATCACAATGCAGCACTTCATCTCTTAGCCTCCAATTTCTTATTTCTGGAATGGAGATACTAATATCTGTTCTCCCTGTCTCTGAGGCAGTAGCGAGGATTGGAAGAAATGAAATTAAGAACTTGTGAATTCTCCTGCAATAGAATCAGAGTACCTCAGCAGTCGGCCTCCCTCCTGTAGTCGTGAGCTTGTGAGATAGGCAGAGAAATCAGACACATTCTATGCCTCAACCAAAGGAAACAGCCAGAGGCACAAGGACAAAGCAGTCCTTGAGTGAGGGCGACTGGCACGGATTAGGTGAGAGAGGAGGAGGATGGTAGGAATGGGATAGGAGAGGTAGCTTTGGACTTGAGTGACCAAGGGGAAATGACACTAATTCATGACTTATTTTTTTTTCTCAAGGAATACATGTTATTTCTGCCAATGAAAAGGAATAAAGAAGACACCCCAGCCAGAAAGGTGGCATAAACAAGGGGAGGGAGGCAGGGTGGAGCAGGGTGGGCACAGGCAGATGCAGGAGGAAAGCCACGGACGATGAACAGGCTCTGAGGTTTGGGGCTCAGTCATCACAAGTCTTCCCTTGAGAAGCTAAGTGATCTGAATTCTATCCCACCAGAAGTGACCAAGATTTTTGTCCAAGTGAGATTATCGATAGCACTTTATACCACATGGTGCTGTACTGTAATGAAGTGTTAAATTTCTTGCCTCTTTTGGTTCTTCCAGGGATTCTAAAGGATAGGAATGAAAAGAGGACACACAGGAAATCTTTGACTTGAAATTTTATCCTTGTATGGGTAAAATTGTGGAATTTGATAGATTTGGTCTTTTTATAGTGTCTGAAAGTTCTTGTCTATTCCATTCAAATGGGGTTCTTTTTAAAATTTTACCACTGTCTTAAGTTGAATGATCCAGTTCCTCTACTTTTTCCTGAAGACCTGAGAGTCTGTCTTCTGCAAGCCCTGCTCCGTTGGCTTCCCACTTGGCTTTCTATGAGACTCACTGAATTCCCATTTCATTTTGGTTTTTTCACTTCATGCAATTTTCACTTCTAGCTTCATTTCAGTTTAGATTTTGTTTACTATTTCTATCTCTTTAGTTCATTCAATTTCCACACCCTGACTTTACCCTCACTATCTCTTTCAGCCATGTGATAGCTATATTTTTAACTGTCAGCTTGACACAACCTAGAATAAACTTGTGGGGAAAGCCTCAGTGAGATGGCATCTAGACCAGGTTAGCCTGTGGACATGTCTGTGAGGAACTGTCTTCATTGTTCCGATTGCTGTGGGGAAAACCAGCTTGAAGGTGGATGGCACTATTCCATGGTTCAGGACGCTAAGGGTATAGAAGAAGAGAAGAATCTAGCTGAGTACTAAGCCTGAGTTCAATCTCTTCTTATGTGCCTGACTGTGGATGTCATAGGATCAGATGTCTCAAGCTCCTGCCACTGTGACTTGGCCACAGTGATGAACTATTGCCTGGAATTGTGGCTAGGGCAAGCTCTTTCCCCCTCAGTTGCTTGTTATCAAGAGTATTTTATCACTAGGGAAGAACCCATGCAGAGGGAGTGTTGCCGTCACCAGCCACATACCCACATAGCCATGATAACTATGAGCCTCTCAACGACTCTGTGGGAAGAAAGTGGAAGGAAGCGTTCAGCATGTTAGACTGTCAAGGTTATTTGTTGCTGGAAACAGAACTTAATTCTTACCTTTGAGGATAAGAACGCTGAGAGAAGGCAGGCTCCCGAGGCTTCAGTGTGGGATACAGGCTCTATCAGGAACTGGGAAAGGAGCCATTCGTGTGATATTCTACTCAAGGAAGTGTCTCTGTTCTGCCCATGTCCTGAAAACTAAGTGAAGTTGAACTGAGAGATGATGGACTAGGGCTGGAGAGATGGCTCGGCTGTTAAAGGCTCGGCTCACAATCTAAAATATAAGAGAGGCGATGGACTGGTTTGTTTGCCAGAGGGTATTTCAGATTGGGAAAATATTCAGGCTGAGGCTAAGAAAGCAGAGATTGGATAAGAGATCAGCACCACTAAAGTGGAGTCTCCTGGGCTGCCCTGACCTAGTGTAAGGATGTCCTAACGAGATGCTCTCACACCTTATGGGTTGCATCTTATGGGGATCCTAAGCTAAGAGGGTTCCCTGGTCCTCAAAAGCAATTGTATAGGAGTGTTTCCTCAGGCACGGCTCACAAAAACAGATACAGCTATGGTCCAAGAGGGTTTTCTGCACCTTAAGCTGGCAGCAAAACAGGGCAGTGTAAGTACCATGTGCGTGGTATCAGATTTGAAGACATAAAAGATGAAAGAAGGAGGGTACCATGGAGAGCGAACGAGGCTAGGGACCCTGTGTCAGTCAGAGGAGGCCTTCACAAGCCCATTGTTTGACGAAGCTGTGAAGGTGAATGAAGCCTCAATTGCCTTGGAGACCCAAGGGTATTAGAGATGGCAGGACCATAGGACATCTGCCAAGGAGAACTGCAAGTATGGTGGGTTGGAGTTTGTCTAAGTCTATGAAAGCAGCCATGTGTACCACAGGTAGCAGGTACAGGGTAGAGCGTGAAAACCTCAGCCCTTTAGAACCCAAGCGATATGAGACCTGGATGATAGGCAAGAAGCTGCGTGATTAGCTGGTTTCCTGTTTCTTTCTTTTTTCTTTTTTTTTTTTTTTGAAATAATTTTTTTCTGTTTCAATATGTTGGAACTGATTGGAATATTTTCTATTTATTTTTTTATTTTTAATATAGAATTAACTTTAAATATATTTATGTTTTATATTTATATAAAATATATATCTAAATTTATATCTTAGGGAAGCTTATAATTAAGAGAATTTTAACTTGGGATTAAAGACTGAGAGGACTCTTGAAGTTGGGTTGTAGTTTACATTATGAGATAAACATAAGACTTTGAAGACAAGAGAGAGAAGATTTGGCCTTAACATGATGTGTTTGTGTGTCAAGTTGAGAAGGAATAGAGGTGTGTTGTGTAGTTTTAACTGACAGCTTGACATAAGCTGGAATCACCTGGGAAGGGTCTCAGGGAGGTATTGCCTAGATCAGGTTGGTCTGGTGATATGCCTATAAGGAGTTTTTTTCTTAATTGGGTTAATTGAGGAAAGACCCACCTTAAATATGAATGGCGCTATTCCCTAGATTGACTGGGTCTGGACTGCTCAAGGATAGAGAAAAAGCATGCCTGTGTGCATTAATTCATCCCCTGTTTCCTTGACTGTGGGTGTTACTAGCTGCCTAAACTTCCTGCCTTGGCTCTAGCTGTTCGTAGTCACTTTTGGTGGGGTATTTTATCACAAGGTTCAAGCCTGCATAGTTGGGCACTACTGCTACCCACATTCATTCTTTACCCTCCTAGGTCTGGCTCCCCACCATTCCTTTCACTTACCTTTCCATTCTATCCCTCACTGCTCTTGAACATAGATGTGCCATGGGTTCCTTAGTAACTGTGGTGGCTTTAACACCCAGCACAGTACCCGACAGAAGGAAATACCAGTTGATGGAATTCCTACAAGCCTTCCCAGTTGTCTTTCTAAATCTGGGGGTCAAATCATATAACCCTTGCTTCAGAATTCCTCAGGTGTTCCCCTTTTGTCTCTAAAACGAACATCCCGATGGCTTTGTGCAGCGTATACCACACTATGACCAAACCAGCGCCACATTCCCCAGCCTTGCACAACTGTGCCATTCTGGTGTCTCCATTCCTGAGTTCTGAACACAAAATGGACTTTACTGTCTCCGCGTGTTTGTAAGTTCTCTCACCTAAATGCCTGTGAGCCCTAGGTACCCATAAAACCCCCAGGCCAGTGCTACCCCCCTACAGAAGTCCCCCTACTGCTCCTGGGTACTTTATTTCTTCCTTCCCCCCCTATGCTTGGCATCCTCCTGTACCAGAGGTCTCACTCAGAGTTTGGCTGGCATGCTCATCGCCTGAAAAGTCTGCCACAACAGGACCAGGCTGAGTGTAGGCCCCTGGTAAGGGGGTCATATAAAGAACAGAGGCATAAGAGCTCTTTAAGGAAAGGGTACTGGGTTTGATTTCAGATTCTCTGTAAATTGACCCCTTTGCTGTAGTTTCTCTTGGAGAAAAGTAAGAATCATTGGAGCATGTTTTTAAATGACTGCCTCGATTAAGATGTGGGGTGACTGCACTTTAAAATCCAGGGTACCACATATTCCTTACTCAGCAGAAAAGCTCACACGAACAAAAGGAAGAAACTGGCATATTTTGGATTGACAGGTGTCAAGGGACACCACCATCTAATTTCCTTGTTGATTAATTTGAAGGTAATTTCCTGGTAACCCCCGCATTCCAAAAACGTATTTTAAGTGGCGTGTTGGTAAAAAGAAAATTAATTTCTCTGCATTAAACTTGCCAGCTTTTGAATTAATTGCATGAGCATAACAATCAATTAATAAATGTTAAGCAAACAAGGTAAAAATCGGTCAATTAAAAATGACAAAATTGCTTCCAAGGGTAGATAAAGCATAAGATTGTCAGAATGCTTCCTTCCAAGTGGAGATTGCCTGCCTCGGGACGGTTTACCTCCCCCTTTTTCAGCACAGCATTCAAATTGCTGAGGCTTTATTATACTTCCTTATAAATAAATTACCACCTACGCCATCATTGCTGCCATAGCAGCATTAAAGAAACCAAACACAAGTAGCAGTCCCCCAGCAACCTGAGAGGCAGTCACTGCTTTAGGCCAGTTCATTCTACACAGGGATTCCTAACGAGGGACCTTTGCCAGGTATACCAACACTCTAAATAGTAGCCAACACGCTCTGCCAGGAAGTTCTGTCTGTCGTCTTCCTCAGACAACTTCCAGAACCTCGGCATAAATGAGACATAGCAGGACCTAAGGAAACTGTTAGCCTTCTGAGAACATTCAAATCAAACCTCTTTAAACGGGATGCTAGCTATACTGTGATAATCTGGGGTTGACCGGAGCCTGTTTGCATAGGCCGACCGACTACCAGTTTCTAGATGTCGAAATCTGTCCATAAACAGGAGAAGGTGATGGCCTGACTGGTAAAAGGTAATAGGGCTACACAGGCCTCCTTTCTGGGGTCCACTGTTATGCCTGCCGGACTTGCTGGGCGTGTATTATGTGTTATCAGAAACCACCTCCCTTGTCCTCTCAGACAAAGACTGAGAAAGAAATCAGGCCTTGTGGTATACATATAGCATTAATTCCCCTATTTCCCAGGGGTATTTATCATAATGACTATGTATACAGTTTCTGGAATTTCTCCATTTAGCGTTATAGATGATCTTTGAACAAAGCTTAGAGGAAAATGTTGATGATGAAGACGTACATTTAAATGGCTATGCCCAACTGGATCATCTTTATTTGAACGCTTAGGACAGTTTCTTAAATGTAGTATAACAGAAATAAAAACCATCCCCAAGGCATTTCACCCTCCACCAGTCCTTTCCAAGGCATTTCACCCTCCACCAGTCCTTTCCACCTCTGGGAGTAGCACCACCCTCCATCCTGAGCTCTGGACTTATGTGTAGGCCTGTGACTTGGCTGCTCTGCTTCAGACCCCATAGAATACAACAGAAAGTCAAACATTGGTCAAGTTGTCAACTCTGCCTTCAGAGTTTACCCAGAACCCAGTGAGGAGACGTTACCTCTTCCTGGACTACCATCTTCTCCCTTGCCTGGACCTCTGCAGGAGTATTCTACATGACCTCCACTGAGAAACCATGGAAGCCAGCCAGAAACATTCCACAGATCTCATCACACCTCCCCGTCAGCCCTTTGTGCCCATGTATCCCAAGAGCCTAGACCAATGTCCTGCAGTAGATCAAACTTTGTGATAGTGTTGAAAGAATGAATGAAAGTATGTAGCTCAAATGGGGTATGTAAAATAATACAGCAACATCTAGACACTTAAAAAGCATTATCTGATCACATTAAGAACCAGGAAAGAGTAGAGCACCTCCCCTCGAATCTGATCAATTCACATACCTGCCAATCACCCACTCACCTCATCCCTCCCTACAAAATTGTTAATGAAAAAGAAGGCATTGCAAAGGAGTGAGGTTTACTGCCTCTGAGTCTCCCTTTTGGGGGCCATGCCTGCCTAGACCAAAGCAGATCTAAGAAAATAGATGCTGATACCCCCTGCCTTTTTTTCTCAGTAATTATGAGCTCCAATAATCAAGAGAATCATTACTATTTTTTTTTTAGCTAAAATTCCAGGGAAAAAAGCAAAATTTTGACACTATTGAGACTATACCCAAAGAAGCGTGATTTTAATGATAATAGATTTGGGAGAGTCAGAGAAGAATGGCAGGAGAGCAGCATATTCCACCCAGATCTGGGCAAAGTGCATTAATATCCCATGGTTTTGTTTTATTTAGTCTTTCCTGGCTGTGTAAAGAATCACCTAAGGTAATGGGAGGGCTTGTAGGGCCTACATCAAATAGAACCCTACAAAGAAATTTTAGTTTCCCCCTCCCGTACCATGTATAGGGACTACACTACAGAGGAATATTTGCTCTGTAGTGTCATGCAAGTTTACAAGATTGGTTTGTTTGGCCACTGACACCTGTGATCTGACCCAGCCTTCCCAGCAACGTTCATCCTTCAAAGGCTGAAAGTCATCACTTCCTGCACCAGTTCACTGTGCCTTTATCCGGTTTCTGCAGAACTGCACTGCACTCAAAAGGGCTGGGCTGGGCTGGGCTGGGCTGGGCTGGGCTGGGCTGGGCTGGGCTGGGCTGGGCTGGGTGTGAGCACTCCTGGGGAACCCAGCAGAAGAGCAAGGTTGCTGATTTCTTCATTAGAACCCTCTGCGCTCCAAGGGCCATATGCTTTCAAGTTTCTCTAAATGGTATTAAGGAAAAATATCCTCAAGGCATTATTTTTAAAGGGGACTTCAAACGTTCCCCAAGAAAAAAAAAAAGGAGAGCACGTTTGAACTCCAGGGGGATGCAGGAGGAATCTCACTTAGCAAGTGAAAATGGAGCCATCTCTTCAGTTTCAGGGGCAGAGAGAGTGCTGGTCACAATCAGGGATAAATTTGAAAAGTGGGTGGAGAAAAAGAGCAGAAAATCTCCAAATCCTTGAATCTTTACCATAAAGTAACAAAGCAGATCGTGTCTCGAGGAAGAAATTTTTTTTAAAAAACAAGTTTTCATTTTATATATGATTCAATAGGGAAATCTAACTCTCCCCACCCCATATCGTCAGTGTGCTCGAGCCTATAAATTCTTGCCCCTTCATTCCACACAGGAGAGAGATAGAACAGGATCCCCCTCCCCTGCACTTGGGTTACATAGATCCATGCTGACTCTTTAAATAGTGGAAAGCCAGGCCACAGGAAAATGCAGGCTGTTCCTTTGATGGTGCCCTATAGAAGTTCTGTCCCAGAGGTCAAATTCTCCAAGTTCAAACTCTTCTCTCTTAAATAGGTCTCAACCTGATTTCTTTGGCTGCAATGATGTCTGGTTAAGAAACCAAAGAAGGCATGATCATTGTGGTATTATATATCAAAAAGACTCCTGGGAACAACCCACCCCCCCTTGATAATTCTAATTTCTTATGTATACTCTATTCACACAGAGGACAATACATTGTATGCTAAACCATGAACAGTAAGCACTGTTCCCTCTCTGTGTAGGGTTGTATTACATAGAGATGCTTTCCATTCTCCCTGTTTGTTCCCACACTTGAGTTCCTGGTGTCAGTTTGTATTTGGCATCTTGAACATATTAAGGCTTCCCTAGTGCGTATGATGCTATTACCAAGAGGACACTTGCAGCAGTCTGCACTAGAACAGTCTTTGTGCCAATTACTTCCAAAAGTATTCCTGAAAATAAAAGAGGAGATGGGACTTTGTTGTTGTTGTTGTTGTTGTTGTTATAGAGTGTGGTTTCGATTTTAATTTTTAGAATCGATCTTTCCCAAAAACGATGACTCCTTTCTTTCAGCTCTGGGCTGTGCATCTCTGTGCCCCAAGCCTTGTTTTAAGCCTTGCTATAAAATGGAAATCCTGATAAAGACATAGAAATAGCAACGGAAATCAGCAAGACGGGGGGGCTGGGGGGGGGGTGCTGTCGCTGCTGACACTCCACCCTCATCTATTTAAACAGCTTCGGAAAAGAAACTGCTAGAAGCTGGTTAAGGAGTTTCCAAATGTGTGACTGTAAATGACTATCTCTAATCATGGCTGAATAAACCAAACGCAGCAAATGAGCTGGCGGCTCGCACAGAAGGCCCGAGACTGTTGGAATTGCATCTGCTGAATGGATAATGACCCATGTCAGTGCATGGGTCTTTGGAAAGTTAAAGTCCTTAAGTTTGATCAATTCATTTATATATGTACAAAGACAGAAAGGTAGACAGACATGCGTGTACGTGTATACACACACACACACACACACACACACACACACACACATACATATTTAGGAAAAGAAAAGAGGAAAATGTCCTCTGACATTTCGTCCTGAATTAGTAGGAAAAGCATTGGGCAAGTAATCACTGGGTTTGATCATTAAGGAGTGTTATATCTAAATTCATGGAATACTGGAGTTTAAAACTGACCTACCTGTTTGCTTTAAACAACTTTAACTATCAAGCATAATCATTATTATTTATGTTTTTCCTTTAAGAGGAAAATTTTAAAACTCCTCCTCAGGAGACTGCCCTCCACCGATGGTCAGACTGGCTGTCAGGTCTATGTGGCTAACTCTTTTTAATTCTCTGACTTCTATAACTGAGGGAGAGAAGAGTTGGCTCCACTCAGTATCTAAATCATCTCTTAAAGTTTTTCCTTTCTGGTCAAAACACACGCATTATCATCCCATAGTTCTGTATGATGAAGTAGGGTCAGGACATGTGCCCTTTTGTGAGGCCACCTTCATGTTTCCTCTTGGCTGGGACTGCTGTCTTCATGCAGGGAGCACCTCACGGCTGGCTCTGAACATTTGTTGGCTTTGTTATAGTTTAGAGCATCCATATAAAATTCTGCTAGCAAACTTGAGAGAAAAATAAGAAATGCAGAATATGACTGGTTGTTGAACTCAGGAAATGTATGCCGAATGTAGCAAGGAGTTAAGCGAGGGCCAGGAACATACCCTTGCCTTTGTTTCTAGCCAAACATAGAATTTATTAGATCTTTCCCAGTAAGATATGAGCCTATGGCTTCCAAAGACAGTGCATCACATATCATAGCATCTCTCTGAGAAGTAGTGCAGGAGGAGGAAATAGGAAGCCAGTTTTCATCCCTTGCCTGGCATGAGACTTGGTCCAAATCTTCTTTGTTTCCTGACATGGTTGGAAGATACAATCGAAGCCTGTTATATTGAGAAGAACTGCCTCTCCGCCCTGTCAGTGGCGCTAAGCCACAAGGGGTTCTGGGGGGCCCAGCAAGGGCGATGCCCATCCTCCACACCAACTGACAGGGGATGAGAATCTTGCCCTCTCCTACAGCACAATGGTGCTCTGTCCTTCTCTAGGAGACTTTAATAAAGTAACTGAATCAGGTGAAATTTGATCAGATGTGTACAGCTCTGTCTTCTCACTTTGCCACATAACAATTTATAGAGGTGTTTCTACCACAGTCCTGTTTTATTAAATGATATTTGAAGTGTTCCACTCTCAGAGAAAATGTGGTTTATATCCTTGGCATACATTTACATAATCTCGTTAAGGAGATCTGGCAGCTTAGTTAAACTATCCCAATAATAATAAAAAAAAAAAAAAAAAATCTTATCTTTGGTAGAAGAAAGACTGTTTTCTCCAGAGGGAACAAGCAGCAGATACGGGGTCTGGGACCATTTTGAGAACTTTGGCTGTAGTTGTAGTTCTATTTTCCATGTTATGTATTTGAATGTTGTTAAAAGAGATAGATGAGTAGTAACTTATGTTTGGAGGACCCAGTCATGTAAGGAGAGGATGCTCTATCTAATGTATATTAAATGTGGTTTTTAAAAGGGAATTTTTACTTGTTGCCTTAGAAAAATATTTCTATTAAAAAAAATTAAAAAAAAAAAAAAACAAGGGTGATGAATTACCAGCAATCTCTCAGCTCCCCCGCCGGAGCCATCAAATTAAGGGTTAACCTCCCAGGATCCCCTGAATTAATCAGGAGCTGAGCCAGCGGCAGGATGGGAGGGGGAGGGGATTGGCAGAGCTCAGCCTCCCCCAGGAGGCTCCCGGCACAACAGAGCAGCCCACTGTGGTATAGCCACTGAGAAGGCAGACCCTTTCACAAAGAAAAGAGCAAGCACCGGAAGCCTGTCTCTAGCCCCCACCCCTTACACACACACACACACACACACACACACACACACACACACACACACCAGCTCAGGCCTCCTGCCTATCAGGTGCCAATCCTCCGCTGTCTAGGAACCAAAAAGCACCAGGTCTGACTATTCTTCAGTACAGAGTTCATTGTAAATACATGCTTTTCTCCTTTGGAAGTCAGGCTGTGCATGCCCCTGGGTGGCCTTTTGTAGGCTCCATGGGCTCATCCAGCTCTCCGTGGAGAGAAGCTGTGGCTGCGTGGACAGTAAGACCTGCCAACCTATGCCATCCCACGCAGCAGGGAGAGCCAGTGCCCAGGACCTCCTGAGAGACAAAGAATCTCAAGTGGTAGAGATGGGACCTGGGAATCCACCTTCCTTTCCTTACAAGCTTTCTTTCCTCGTGCAGGTACAATTTTAAGAACCACTCATTCCAGAAGCTGTTTGGGCTGGTTGGTTTAAACAGAACCCCTGCCATCACCACCAGTTAGTTAGTGGTGTCTAATTAAAGAGCTCACTCCATGTGCTCCCCCTCTGCAAACCTGGCCTTTGAATCACGTTGGGTATCTGTGTGCAGAGCAGCCTAAGGGGACTCCATCTGTGAGAGTACCAACGCCCATGTTCACACATATCTCTGTCTGAGTGGGTTACCCTTCAGGACCTGAGCACCCCTGGTGAGAATTGAAAGACTCCCTTCCTTCCCTTTGCTCTGCTATCTACAGCTTGAGCTATCCTATGCCCTTCCAGCTATGTCTGCTTCCGGCTTCCCTTCACTGGTTCACAATAATCAGATAAGCATCATACAGTATGATCCTGTGGCATCAAACTTCCTCCTTACTCACCTCCACCAAAGCTGAAAAGATGTAGAAAACTAACACTTCCCCCACATAATTATAGCCCCTCCCCTTGGCAAGACTGACTTCTGTCAGCATTCATCTCTCTTAAAGCACTGTCCTCGTGCCCAGACTTCTTCTCTTTCCCCCTACTGTTGAGCCCACCTGAAGCTCTCCCTATGATCTGTACCCAATATCAATAACCCTGTTACTATAAGGAAGACTCTTAGCATCCCCTGAGTTCACAGACACCCTTCATGCCTACCCAGTGCCATTCCAGGACCACCTCTACTCTTACACATCTTCCCTTGGCCCTGGAAGAGCTCTGCCTTATATTTCCTCCTAGCCCATAGCTCATTTCCTCTGAATCATCTCTGTACCGTCTTGTGGCGCATCTGCAGCTCTGCACAGTCTTGCCACCTCCTTGAGAAGAGAGTCACCTGCATTTGAAGTCCTACTGTAACTCGCATCAAATCCACAGTTTTAGTTTGAAAGTCTGCTTCTAAAACTAAACTCTGAGATCTTGCAAAGAGGAGGGGAAATGGCACCCTATGCCCTACCTCACCAAGAGTCTAAGAAAGGTTCTGAGCTCTCTTCTCCACGCTGTTAGCTTCTTCTATAAAGGGACCTGGTTTCACCTAGGGCTCAGAGGGCATGTTGTTGGTTAGCTGTTTTTCAGGCGTTGTACAAGTGCCTTGGTGGTAGAAGTTAGAGATACAGAAGATCTTCTCAAGTAGTTTCCAACCTATGAATATAGTCTCAATTCCACAAGAATCTGCATGCAATGATATCTACAAGGTCAATATTATTATGCCGACGTAAATTAAGTGGTTGTGCTCTGGGCTAGTTATTTTGGTTCCAAAGACACTGCTAAGCTCTTATCTTTGAAAAGTTTGGGGCCACCTCAAAGCCCTCCTCATTTAAATAACCAGCTGACTATCCCTCTAAGCTACTGGTTTGATATAATCTATATTCTAAACCAGACTTCTACACGGGAAAGAAAAGAAGGCAGAGTGCCAGAAGCAGCTTAAGTTTTATGATAAATTTAGGCTCCCTTAAAGGACAAGTAAAAATCTCTTAAGATGTTCTAAACCCAGAGATGCCTATAGCCATGTCTGTCCCCTGCCCATTCTCACGCTCTACTATGTTTTACATCAGGTGCCAAACAATGCCAGTGCTTCTATTTGATAACATAAACGTTTCCTAATATTAGAAGCAAGATTTCTGTCTAAAGGAACGGAGCCTAGCGTCCAGGTGTGGTTTCTGTGTGGACCTTCTTCCCTTGAGTACTGACAGGGAAGGTTTTTCTCAGGGTCTTGCAACAGGCTTGTTTATAATGAGACACTATTGAGGAACATGTGTGTCACCAGGAGGCAAATGCAAGGAGCATACAGCAGGAAAAGAACCGGCCGTGTGTCCAGGCAGTGGTGGCTTGTCACCACTCTTAGGCTGTCCCATGTTCTGCAGACTCATTTACAACACCTCATACAGCACCCATCAGGGAAGGCTATACACTGGACTGTGACTTTTTTCACTTTGGGACAAGCAAGCGATGCCAATTTGCCTGGTTTTATTATGATGGTGGGAATTCAGCCTGCATATCCCTGGGTGGAACTACATGAGGAGTTTAGGAAACTTATGGGCTCTTCTGTTCATCTCCTGATGATGAGATTTAAGTGTGAGGTTCAAATTTCTGTGAACTTGAGCTTAAGGGCAAAGAATCTCACATTGCCAAGAATTCTTTTGAAGAATCCTGGTAGATTAGAGACCAGAATGGGATGACCCTTTGGAGTGTAGATGCAGTTTTAACTCGGATATGATACATAAAAATCACTATTGATGGGGCTAGAGAGATGACTCAGTGGTTAAGAGCATTGACTGTTCTTATAGAGGTCCTGAGTTCAATGCCCAGCAACTGCATGGTGGCTCACAACCATCTATAATGGGATCGATACCCTCTTCTGGTGTGTCTGAAAATGGCACCAGTCTACTTAAGTACCTAAAAATAAGTACATTCTGGAAATCCCTTTTGATGATTTGAAGCTAATTTATTAGTTCACAGCTGTCCTCTATAGTGGGCTGATGGGGCAGCAGCACCAAGCACACTGCACTGGGTATCTGGTTATAGAATCCTCTAAGATCATCCACGTCCACTTCTTTTCCACCACTTTCTGTTTGAAGAACTATCACCCTGGACAAGATGGATGGCTTACCATGGTTACCAGAACTAGGACCAAATTCAAAGGCCTGATTCCAATTTTGTTATTTATACCCCAGAATGTTTCTTAAATTTTAAAGCAACCATGTTATTTTTTTTTAATATTTGACATAATGTTAGAATTGGAGCTGGTATATCTGTGTTCATAGTCATCCCCATTTGTGTCCTTAACTTTACAAGGAGGATAGAGCCACCATTTGGAATACTAGAACTAGAGATTCTATGACAAGCCTGCATTTATTTTAGGATGTCACTATCAAAAAAGAAAAAAGAGTATCTAGGAGGTTTCTGAAACTTTTTTTATGTGAGTGGTGGTTGCCTGCATGAATGCCTGTGTACCAGGTACATATAATGCCCACAGAGACCAGAAGAGAGTACTGGTTTCCCTGGACCAGGAATTAAAGACAGTTGTGAGCCACTATATATGTTTGGGGAATTGAATCCAGGTCCTCTGGAAGAGCAGCCAGTGCTCTTAACTGTTGAGCCATCTCTCTAGAATCCCCTCCTCTCCCTCCCTCTCCTCTTATCCAGGAGAGGACCCCCAGTCCAAGACCCCCAGGGGCTTTGAGTGTAGCCCAGGGGTCGAGTCTGCCCAGCATATACAGGGCTCTGGGATCATGCTGATTCCTAACAACAAAAACAGGCAAACAAACAAACCTTCTCCAGTGGGCACCTGAAACCTCAATGGAGCCAACCTTGATGCGCCGTCATCTCCTATGAGAGAGTTGAGTTTTTATACCAGCATAAGATTTATAGGAACATAAGTCATCATAAAATGAGTAATATAACAATATACTGCCATAGAAACTATGTGAACATTCTCTCTCCCTCAGTCCCTCTCAGGTTTTCTCATTCTCTTGCTTTCTCAAAGTTCCTCATGGTGCTGTACCTCCTGACCACAGTTAACTGTGCTGCATATAAAGGGAGGACAACTCCAACTGTTACAGAGTGAGGGAGCCTCTGCTTAGAAAATGACAAAAACATACATTGCCTTAGGCTTCAAGTACCCGAAGGGACCAAAAAAAATGCCTTTGGCATTTTCCTCTCATCTATGTTTTCTCCATTGTTAATGTCATTGGATTTCTTAGTTTTTAACTATCATCTCCAAGGAGACAAAACCTTCAAGAGCAATACCTTCAACTGTCATCACTACCTAGATACCCATCTCTTGCTGCTAGCCACCTCTTGGGCACCTTGTTCATCCCCCCTGGGTATTAAACACAGACTGGTCCCAGGGGAATCGTGTTTGTCCTCATACTAGTCAGATGTTCCTACATTCCTAATTGCCATTATTATCATCAGTGTTCTCTGACACAGGTTCCACTGTTGTGGTGTGGCACACGGGAGATAGTTCAGGCCATAAGAGCCTGCCCTGCCTCACGTGGCTCAGTCTGCTCTGCCTCACAAGCATGAACACTGAGCTTGGGTCCCCAGCACCACAGCATGTGTATGCAACCCCAGCTCTAGGTGGGTACAGACAGGAGGACCCCTGGAGTTCACTGGCCAGCTACTTTCACTGAATCTCTGAGTCCCACGTTCAGTGAGCGATCCTATCTTGAAACAATAAGGCAGAGAGCGATAAAGGAAAGCACTCAACACTGACCTCTTTCAGTGACAGTTTGGGAACTTTGGTTTCTTTAAACACACACACACAGAAATATTGTAAGAATATGTTTTCATTTTATCCCAGGTAAAAGGATGTGGGGCTGCTTTAGACTGACCACAGCCGCTGACTATGATTTGCCTCATGCTCTAGTAGAGGCATGGTTTTGCCAGCTACAGGTAATTTCTGCAATCACGTGACATTTGGAATTATAGGAACACACTTTGCAGAGGGTGTATAAATAATAAGGACCTGAGAGGCTGAAGATGGATAGTTGTTGGTCATTTAGGGAGGTTGGTTGTGGTTTGTTAGTAGCTGTGATCAAAGAAGAAACAAAAGAAAAAAAATAAGATCCAGGGATTTTCCTATTCTTCTCTCCCCCCATCTCCCCTCTATTCTTCTTTCTCTCCTATCTAGTATTAGAGAGTAAAACTGGTGCATGTAGGGGGATAATGGGAGGAAAAAAGATGAGCCCTCAAGTACCAAAGATCTGCTCTGGCCTCCAAGCATAACATGTGCACACATGAATGTGTGCACATATGCTCATATATATGCACACACACACAGAGTCATGGCATGATCTCTTTTCCCAGCTTCTACTGACAATTGGGGTCCATTTGCTGCCATGCCAACTGCAAAGTCCCTGGAGCCCAGGGCTCTCCCCGCAGGTTCTCTCTTCTTGTGCTTGGTTGTTAGTATTCTTATCTCACTGCTCCATGATTGTATCCATGCCAAAACAATATGATATCAGTTTCACATAGTCTTCCTAATCTATTCAGCCAAAATTTTTCTTCCTGCCCTGCACTCACAAAGAAATTCCCATCATTTTATGAATGCACTTCCCAGAGCAGACACAATATTACATTTCCAATCAACCCTCTCAGTAGGGTGGAAGACCCATATGTAAACATTGATGCCAGTGCCCTGCTCCCTGAGTCACTTGATTATGTGGACTTGGCTGTAGGTATGGAGACTTCCAGACCCATTCTCCAGAGTCCAGTGTGTATCAAGAACCACCGGTGCAACTCCAAAAGCATCTGCCAGACACTTAAGTTGTTAGCATTCTCTCTGCAGCCTCAAACATAAAAGCTAGGGTTTCAGCCTAGTCCTACCAATCAGAATCCCAGGGAGAAAGACTGGGAATCTACCATCCTAATCCTACCAATCAGAATCCCAGGGAGAAAGACTGGGAATCTACCAGCCTAGTCCTACCAATCAGAATCCCAGGGAGAAAGACTGGGAATCTACCAGCCTAGTCCTACCAATCAGAATCCCAGGGAGAAAGACTGGGAATCTACCAGCCTAGTCCTACCAATCAGAATCCCAGGGAGAAAGACTGGGAATCTACCAGCCTAGTCCTACCAATCAGAATCCCAGGGAGAAAGACTGGGAATATACCAGTGAGGGTATCACATAACTAGGACTAAGCGTCATTGTCTCCATCACCCAATGTGTCATTTCCCTCTTATGAATATTACGTATATTTTTCTTTGCCTCAGTCTAAACTCACTGAAGATGAGGTCATACTGTAGTTTCTGTAGTCGGTTTTCTGGCACCCAGCAAGGTCATACATACCTTTCCTCCAGCTCACTGAAAAACCAAGGAGATCTTTGCTAAGGAAAGCTGACCTAAGGATTCAACCAATGACAGAAGGAAAATAAGTGGGGAGAAGTCATCCCATCTGCACTGAATATCCATATATGGTTTTCCTTGTCATTATTACTAAACACTATAATATAACAGCTTATTTATGCAGCAGTTACTTTATATTAGATGATAAAAGTAATATAGGCTTTTGCAAATCTATATAAAGAACTTCAGAATGGGCCAAGCACTGATGCTTGCCTGTAACTCTAGCATCCAGAAGTCTGAAGCAGGAGAATAGTGAACGTGAGGTCAGCCTGGACTCAACTTCAAAAGGTGGGTTTCAGAATTATATGCCGATTTCAGTATTTTATGAAATCCTAGAACCAGTCCCTCAGATATAGAGGGACGCGTGTATTTGTCCTCCTATGGCAGGTTTTTAGTATTTTACTTAGTGACTGAGAAGTAAGATGGTTCTTTCAGTTCTCTTGGTATCAAGATTCAGAGCTAGGATTTGAACCCAGGTCCTCTTGACAATTCTTGTTCTTTTATCTCTTAAGCCTAAAGGCAACAATGAGAGAGAGAGAGAGAGAGAGAGAGAGAGAGAGAGAGAGAAAAGCTTCAACATATTTGTATGCACACTACCAGGAACATTCTGAATCCAAACATAAGCTGTCACATGGAGGTAAAGGCATTACAAAATAGGTTTGGAAAAATACATTAGTTTAAACCTAAAATTTAATCATGGGATCCAAAAGAATTCCTTTCTGTCCCACCCCTCTTGTCTCTTTTTTCCTTCATAGTTTGTACAGTAGCCCAAAGAGTTTTCAACCTCTGAGCTTCTAGGTAAAATTGTTCTGAAGATTCATAGTTTGACTTTACCTAGGGTAGTAAGCTGTCATCTGGCATATAATTCTAACCCTTCATTCAGTAAGAGTACGGACATTAAGAAAAATCAGGCATAATAGTGTTCAAATAACACTTGCACAAGACGCAGAAACCTAGGTTCTAGGCAACTTTCCATTTCTAAGCTCAGTGACAGGGTGGGCAATGGGCTCCCAAACCCTCTTTCTCACCTAGTAGAAAAAGTCATATTTTCAACCAGATATGAAATGTTATGGTCTATCCAAAAATAAAACATTTGGCCAACACTAAGTAGATATTTCATCCTTATCTTTGTTGCTTGATGTTAAAGATAAAGAAGTATTTAAAAGTCAGAGAATTCTTTACCAGCTATAAAGGATCTATGTCAATGCCCTCCTTGCTTTTCTGGACATCACAGTGGGATAGTCACTGTTATTCCCATTTCACAGGGGGAAAAAAAAATGAGACACAGAGGCTCTGCCTCGGGTAACAGAATCAGAAAATTTTGCAAGTCTAGG
The DNA here is from genome assembly GCA_902729485.2 of Mus minutoides. Lineage (NCBI taxonomy): Eukaryota > Metazoa > Chordata > Mammalia > Rodentia > Muridae > Mus > Mus minutoides. The sequence continues at coordinate 74,961 of CACVCL010033846.1, read as the reverse complement.
CCTAATTGGACCCTGCTTTGTCTGTCTTTCAATATCACAATGGCCATAGTGAAGCTTGGAGCTCACAGGACAGGCAAACGTGACACAGAATCTCCTACCCATATCTCCCCAGACGCCTTGAAATTGCTTTAGAATGGAATGCCAAGCAGGGATTATTTGGTATACCATTTCTGGGGGGTGTTTTTCTGAGCATTTATAGATCTCCGAGTTTCTAAGAAGCTGAGTTTTCCTGATAAAACAGGACAGATCATGATAAATGAGCATCTATGTAAGCCTAGCTGGGAGAGGATGAGACTGTAACATCCCTCCTGTGAAGTTAATCCTGTTTCTTTTAGCTATTTCTTTATTAGTTAATGAGGTCTTGCAGAAAAGAAAAAAAAAATGTGTGTCTCTGATGGTGTTTTAGCACCCTTGCCTCCAGGAATGGTTTCAAATATTCATAAAGTGGCTCATCTGACCAAAGCTTAAAGCAAAGGTGCATTAAGTATGAATTTACTCAACTTCAAATGTGGGTGGTCGAAAATCCACTGCTGAAATAACCTAAATACTCCTCCTGGCTGAGGTTTCCCACTCCTCGGCTCTGGGCGCTCCTGTGAAGGGTGACAGGGTAGACGTATTATTTACAACAGCCAGGACTCTGAAGGGCAGCCCTGGAAGCTTTGATCCCTCTTCCTGACTGACAGGAGTGTGCACTGCTTTGGGAAAGCAGAATAACTTAAAGAGAAGCAAAAAAATAAAATGGAAAAGGCCTCGCTGGCTGAGCCCCTGGGAAGGAGAGCAGACTCTAGGTGGTATTGCTCCAGAGAGGCGAGGCAAGGGAGACTGACTCCCCACCCACTTCCTCATGGCAAGGGAGCAAATGTGGCATCTTGATAGGTGGAGCGATGATCCACCATGATAGATCTGGAGAGCAGGGCAGATGTGGAAACTCCACCACTGAACAGGGCTTCTGGTAGACTGAACCACAGGAGTCTCCTGTTGGGCCTTGTTGTTGTGATCCATCCAGAACAACAGGGGCCTCAGAATGCAGCAAGAGCTCACACACACACACACACACACACACATGCGCATGCATGCACACATACATGTATGTACATACATGAATACTTTTCCAAGCCCTGACAGATACACCCCATTCCTATCTTCTCAGAGCACAGCCATGGAAACCAGTCCTGGTTTTCACCCATTTATGGTTCTGGTTGTCTAACGCATCATTTCTAGAAGCTGAACCCGTGCTTCTCCTCTGATGATTCTGGGTATAACGTATACTTAGGTTCATAAACTGAACAATTCAGAATGATACTGCCCCCGGAGTCTCTAGGCAGGTACCTCTGACATGCCACAAAACTGCTCTGCATCTTCCTGAATCTACCCAAATGTGAGCTCCAGGAAAGCATCAGAGGCCAAAACGCCCAGTGCGCTGCAGTCAACCACTGAGCCCCTGGTAACCTAGCACTGCCCAGTGAGAAATGTCTGTCATCAAAAGACCCCATTCATGTCATAGCCCTGAGTCTGTTATTCAGACTTTGGTAAAAAAAAAAAAAAAAAAGACTGAATCTTCTGAATACGGGAAATCTCTGAGCCACGACTTCCAGAAAGCAGATGGCCGTGTAATCTCTCTCACTACAAAATTGGAGAGAGAAAGACATCTTTTACTAACAAGGCTAATAATTCAAACATTTCCTGCTGCAGCTAACTCAGCGCCCAGCATCTTATTCATAGGATCCGATAATGAATTTTCTATAAATGTGGAAGAGGGGGGAGTCCTTAAAAAACAAAACAGCACTATAATAACACTGCCTGAAAAAAGTCTCATAGCACGTGTTCTCTGTGCTTCTCCATGAGTACTTGAAGGTTTGATGACAGCCCTTAGGACTGTAGAAGATACAACCTAATATCGGTTGTTCCCAATGAGATTCCCTCAGAAGAAATAACCTTTACTTCTGGGATGTACATTTGACTGGTGTCCTGTACTTAATTTTTTTTTTTTCCTCCAGGTGATTCACATAACAGGCCGGCTTCGCCTCAGAGTGTCGCTGTCCCATGGGAGGACCGTCCCCAGCCAAATCATGGGTCTCGTGGTGGTGGCTCACGCCTTACCTCCCCCTACAATCAACGAAGTCAGAATTGACTGCCATATGTTCGTCACTCGAGTAAACATGGACCTCAATATCATTTACTGTGAAAATAGGTACTTTGTTTTCCCGTTCATTTGCCCGCTGCGCACTGCCCACTGGTGAAGGTTTGGTTTTTGGCTGCCTGAAAGATTTTACTTCCCCAGTGAGGCTCATTATAAATCCTGATCTTGTTTTTAATGGCTGCTTGGACTGACACCAAACATGCTTTTTATTTAAAATGTACATTATTTTCCTGATTTACATTTGGGACAATTGAATGAATTGGGATACCCAGACATTCCCATCCGCTATAAAGCCCATTTTGGCTGAGGACCCAAGTACAGAGCAGGGATGGGCTATTATTGGCAAGATGATGCAGTGAAAGGCATCTCCTGTGCCTCTGGGTGACCTGCTTCCCGCTAATTCAAGAGCCTGGCATCCTGTCGGGCAGTGTGTCCTCGCAGACACTTAGCACAGGACAAATGAGAATCTGAGGCCCCCAGAGGAAATCCGCTGCTGCGAAAGGAATTTGCAACACTATTAAGTAAAGCTTTGTCATCCTGAGGAGTTTTCTTTTATAAGTTAAAAAAAAAAAAAAAAGGTGACTCATCCTAGAAATGGGTTGGCAGTTTTGCTCCCAAGACTGAGCTTTTTACAAAAGGGACATCTTAGCCTATGGTTTGAAAGTTCACTTTTTCCATTAAGCACAAAGCAAGGGACAGAGATAGAAGATGGTGCACCTTACAGACCTTTTCACCTGGAAGTCACCAGCCCACCCGATTGACTGAATCGGGAAGAGGGAATCAGGAGGGGGGGGGCTGCCTCTGTGCCAGTCTTGGGAACGCAGCATGGCAGAACTGTCCATCTCCTGGTGCTGCAAGGAGCATTACTGAGACAGTTGAGGGAGGACTCTTTCCTGCCACAGATTGTTATCAGGTTTGAAGGCAATATATGTCCCCTGAGCCCTGTGAATGCCTTCACAGGGGAAACCAGAAAGCAGAATGGTCAAGTGGCTTGGGTAATTAACCTCTGCAGATCCTAGCCAAGAAGGCCAAAAGCGCCTGTGTCCACCCAGTCCCCTGGGAAGTGCTACTAAAGCTGAGATAGCTTTGGGAATGGTGTCCTGTTTCCAGCCAGAGACTGGATGGAAAGAAAGAATTTATCTGAGCTCTGAGGCTCAGTAGTGCAGACAATATCATGTACCTGTCTTTATTATCCAGTAATTACATCTAAATCTGCTCAAGTTTTCTTGGCATTTATAAAGTCTTCATCACCGTGACCATAGACTTGGGTTTGTCAGTGGTGTTCTAGAGAGGACACAGGAAAAGAGGGAAGACAAGTCAGCCAGAAGGATTGGCAGGAGTGGCCTCTAACTTTGGCCAAGTGTATCTAGTAATCACCCTACAGTCTCATACAGCCTGCTCCATAGGTTAAGAGTTCGCTACTGCTCCTGTCAGCCTGGGCAAGTTTGATTTGAAGAAGAGTCAAGCCCCCCGACTTAGCAATATCCTGTGAGATCAGATCGCCCAGCCTTTGATTTTTCTTTAGTGGTTAGGGTGAATGGTAAGAAACCAGTCAGAATAACCTCCCTGAGGAACTTTCCACATATACACACAATGGAAGAATACAATTAGCATTTACAAAGCTATTTAGTCTCTAAGTAGGCTGCAGGACAGAGAAGGAGACCAATGGAGGGACAGGAAAGAGAGCAATGCCAGGAGAGATCACACCTCAGGCTGGGCTCAGCTCCACCCTCACCACACCGTCCAAAAACCAATGCTAAATTTCCAATGGTTGTCCTATCCAATGCCACGAATTTTCTTTTTCTTTTTGTTTTTTGTTTTATTTTATTTGTGGTTTTGTTTTGTGTTTTTTGTTTGTTTGTTTTTCAAGACAGGGTTTCTCTATATAGTCCTGACTGTCCTGGAACTCACTCTGTAGACCAGGCTGGCCTCCAACTCAGAAATCCGCCTGCCTCTGCCTCCCAAGTGCTGGGATTAAAGGCGTGTGCCACCACCGTTTGTTGTGATCAAGTGACTATTTTTTTTAGCAAGCTTTCAATGTCCCATTCTAGCAATTAAGATTCTTGTCTGTGACCTGCTCTTAGCTTTTTTCTTCCCCCACCCTACCCCCCAAAATACTCCATCCACTAATACAATGCATCATTCTCTCCCAAATGAAGATGACAGCAATCTGAAAATGTCCTTTATTAAAAGCAATGGCATGTGTGGGTTACAGAAAAGCTGCCATGTGCCAAGCTAGGGACAATACTAATGTCACTCTACCCATGACCCTCCTCACCATACCCTGAGGTTATTTACAGGTGAGGGAGCTGAGAAACAGGAAGGATAGCTACTCTTCTGGCCTGCCGCTCCTAGCTCCTGCAGGTTTATTCTTTACTGCTGAAGCAGTCACATTCCCCTCAGCAGGCTATGGTTGGCTCTCTGAAAGGGCTTGATCCCGAATTTTTTTTTTGAAGGTGAGGTGTTCATTCAAATAAAAGAAATAAAAGATAATGCCTTCCCCAAAGAACCAGATTTTTTTCCTGTGGTTTCTTATTTAATTAGGGAATTGTTAACTAGAAACTAAGCTTGCTCCTTGGCGATTCTTCTGCAGTCTGCAGGATGGCCCAGGGCAAAGCGAACATCTAATGCTTTCAGGAGCTGGCAGACTTCACAGACACCAAGGAGGGTCTTTTAATGACATCTAGCTTTTTTTTTTTTAAGAAAGTGACTGTTTATGTATACTTGGGAAGCTAATAAACAGAACCACCAATCTGTTTTGTACCACAAATGCTCCAAGAATTCATTTTCATTTTCCCAAGGAATCTTCTCTCACTAATAATTCTAGTTTGGCCAAAATGATTATTTCAATCACTCAACATTGAGAAATCCACTTACCTCATTGAGGAGTATATTTTAATTATACTCTTACGTCTATTTATAGCTCTTGTTTGTTTGTTTGTTTGTTTGTTTTTGTTGCTTTTGTTTTCTGAGACAGTGTCTCACTATATGGCTATGGCTGTGGCTGTCTTGGAACTTCTTCCTCCCAAGTGCTGGGGTGACAAGCATGTGTCACCATAGCCATCTAACTCCATGATTTTTGGGGTTACCAGACCTTATTAGCTCCCTGCCTTGTGAATCAGACACAGTTCTCCAACACTAATCCCATGTCTTTTAAAGGTAATATTTCCAAATATGTGATTCACCTCTTAATAGATCCTGTGTCAGAAGCAATTTTCTAAAGGAACAATAGAATAAGTTAAACAAAATCTATTTTTTTTTTTTTACCAGCCAAAATGAATGATGTAGAAGACAATTAGCCTTTTATACATGTCTATATAAACAAGGCAGATTTCCCCACATGTTCTATAGTTTGGGTCCGTCTTTCTGTGTCCTACCTAAGGATGCTGGACAATTAGCTATGGGCACTGGTACACACATACTGTCAAGCACAGGCCCAGAAGAGCTGCTGAAATGGTTTTAAACTTTCTGTGTAGAATCTACCACAAAGTCCCAGTTAAAAGAGCCAGGAGTGAAAGCTGAGCTCCCAAATGACTGAGACTAAAAAAGATAATACCCCCTAGGCATCTGTATGTCTCAGCATTTAAATTATATCCCTTGAAATGCCAATTTGGACTTCGTGCCAAGCAGCAGCTGAATCCCTTTTTCATGGAAATACCCAATAGAAGACCAATCTGCTTAAATGAAAGGTGTCTCTAATCACTTGGTATAAACGTAACATGTTTTTATTTTATTATGTAACCTTGAATTATCTTGTCCCGTAATGAATATCTTGCATTGTTACAGTCCCTCAATAATTTCATGGAATTACGTTGTCCAAATGTGCATTCTGATGCCAAGGAAAAAAAAAACCTACCTAATTACTTAAATACAATTGCTTGATCTAGCAACATATCCAAAATTTAATAAAAATGTTGTTATACACGACAGAAATAATCTTCTCTCCTGACAGCACTTGCTCAAAGTGCCGCATCCTCGCAGGTACTTGGCACGATGGGGATGTTGCAAGATCAACTTCACGCAGTATTTCACGGCCTCTCTAGTCTCCTCCTCTCTGAGTTCCAGTCTCTATTGTTCTCTTTGTAGGATTAGTGATTACATGGATCTGACCCCTGTAGACATCGTTGGGAAAAGATGCTACCACTTCATTCATGCCGAAGATGTGGAAGGCATCAGGCACAGTCACCTGGACTGTAAGTACCTTTATAGGGAAGTATTCTGGGCAGTATCATTTGTCGGTCTGTCTCTGACTTCATGGGACTCAGTGCTGACTTGCCCCTTTATGTCTCTTGTCTGTATCTGAAATGACTGTCAAACAGTGAGAGGGAGTGAGATTAAATAATTTCAGCTGGCATTGGGTATTATATTGAAAGCTGAGCATTGGGCCCAGAGGCATTGTGGGATCTCCAGGTATCCTTCTAGAACTGTGTAGTCAACAGTGCTTTTACTCACAGCGAGTAGACAGAGAGATCATCTGTCTTAAATTCCTCCTTGTCCCTTTCATTTCCTAGACAACCATTTCCACTTTGAAATTTGTGGTTTCAGTTTCAAATTATAGACAAGACAAGTTCAAATAGGCCAGAACCTCATAAAAAATGCCTGCTTACCCAGCCACAAAACCTAGGTGAGGGCAAAATCCTAGGAGGCAGGGGCAGAACACCTGCGTGCGCATCGCCTGATGACAGCAGTCTCTTCCTAGAGAAGCCCCTACAGAGGAGCCTCCAGCTTCCAGGCTCTAGAAAGAAGAGGTTGGTCTTCACTCTGAGTCCTGCTCTGGGATCCTGGCCTCAGATTGGACCGAGATCTTCGGTAGAATGGCAGTCAGGAGGAGCAGCCGCACTCTGGTTGAGTCGAAGCAACAACTCACATACAGACTCAGCAAGCAAGTTTCTCTCTTGAGTCCACCAGCCTGCTTCTGCCCAATAAAAAGGTCCAGGAAGCAGTAGACTAGTGGACGTTCCCTCTTCCAAGCATATGGCCATCCTACAGACTTCCTGATAGAGGAGCCCAGCTACATTCTCCAAAAGTTCTACATGGTTCAGAAGCCTGACTTTCAGTGCAGGCATGCTGCTACCAGTGAAAATAGTCCAGTTCAAGGTGAGGTTTGACCAGACTGGTAGTCCTTGCCCCTTCTTGTTTCAGCTGAGAAGAGCTCCACCCCAGTTATCTAGCCCTTTGCCATGAGTTCTTCAGTCTCCACTCAGCTCTGCAAAGTCTGATGGAGACGGAGCTAGCCCAGGTCTCTCTGTGATGAGCACTGTGTTACTATGTTTTTAACTCTACATTAGCAGCACTGATATGGAATCAAATTCAATGTCAGATTCTGTACATCTGTGTCTCTGGGCACAGCCTGAATACAGGATGCTCTCTAGTGCAATCTACTCCCAACACTGGGCACGTGCCTCGGTATCGCTCCCCAGGGAATCGGGGAGCACACTTGTTGCTAAGAATGAAGGGTGCTGTGTATCACAGAAGCAGATGGCTCTTCAATTAATTGGGGAGGAAAATGATGTTGTTTCCTGAACAGAAACATCAGGTTCTTTGTTGCTGGGAATTCAGGGGGAAAAAAAAAAAGTGAAAAAAATACAGATCTCTGAAGAGACCAGTGGATATATTTCTGGAATGTCATAGTCCAGAGGTATAGACTTTTAAAATGAATATATATTATTTTCAAGACACTACCCTACACCCCCCCCCATGATGGCAGGGAAGAGGAGAGACGGGCTGAGGAGGTGGGGTGGGGGACCAGAGCAGGGAGTGATTTCTCATTTGGGAGCCTTAATTAAGGTCTAAATTCAGAAACCTGGTGCTGGTTGTAAAAGAACTTTGTCATCCTTGGGCCTTGTTTGGAAAACGCCAGGTTGATACACACCATGAAGAAGCACGATTCCTGAGGAGTTCGAGGCCAGGCAGCTCATTCCCTCCCAAGAGGCAATAGTCCCCAGTAAATGTGCTTGATATCATCTTTTTCCCAGCCACTCCTATCTTATTTTCAGTAGCCAGAATAACTTTAAAAGGCTAGAAAACAAACTACACTACCGTCTACCACCATGAAATTCTCCTAATTCCTCTGCTATCTTGCCAGATGAGAAACAGAGACAGTATGCTTTCAAATTCTGTGATTTTTTTTTCATTACCTGATATTGACATACTGGCTATTGCTTTATGAGTTAGCCTGCTAACAATGATTGAGTTCATACTTTTAACGCATACACGTGCCTTCTCATTCTGAGTTCTTTTAATAACCTTAAACACATGAAAAACAAACAGGATGGCCTTATAATTCTGTACAGCAAAATACACTTCACATGTTTAGCTATCATGCTGTGGAGTAACCTCGCAATGTCAAGTAGCGCACAATTAGTCAAACTGTAGGGGGAGGAAAAGGACTGTTTTGATCCTGCAGAATTTTGATCCTAATCAGATTGAAATTCCAATGTTCTTGTAGTGCTTAATATCTTCAATCACTTTCCCTCTCTCTCTCTCTCTCTCTCTCTCTCTCTCTCTCTCTCACACACACACACACACACACACACACACACACACACACACACATCAAGCTGATTCCAATGTCAGGTTTTGCATTCCCTGACTGAAATAAGATGCTGAAATATACAAATGCATCCCACTTGGTACAATAAACATTAACATCATTATAAAGTAAGATTGAGTTTGAAATTGTGTGATGGAATGTCTGATGTTTACCTAATTCTCAGACCAAAGCCAGCCCAGTAACAAAATGACAGAGCATGTAATAAGCCTTGGTTGTGTAAACACTGGAAGGAAAGGCAAGAAGCCAGCACTGCATCTTCCTTGTCCAAAGCCCTAGGCTATTACTGAAGAAGGCCTCAACTGTGCCTTCCTGGCAGGAGAAGGTCACAGTGACATAGACTCAGTTCAAGAATAAGATAGAATTCTAAAACAAAGGGGTGGTTAAAAAATAAACCACATTAACTATTTAGCTTTTCTTCCTAGAGCTATTGGCATAGTTCCTGGTTCTGTCTGTGAAAGGTGGGTTTTAGACATCTGATCATACTTCAGATATTCTGATATCTGTCTTGTGCTCTGAGTCACAGATAAGACTTAAAGAAAAGGGGGCTCAGATGTCTTTGAGGACTAGAAATCCTACCTTTATCATTGGCATCTCTTCTCAGCATAGGTGTCTCTGTAAATCCATAAATGAACTTGTCCCTAGAATCAAAAAAGTAAAGAGAAATCGCCACTGTACCAAGATCACATGACTCTGAAAGGGCACGGAGAACACAAGACCACCTGCCTCCCACTGGGTGGGTTCAAGGTAACCGTGTTAGCTAGATAGATCTCCACCCACAATGTCACATTGTTAGCAGGGCTTGGTGGCTCGCATCTGTCATCCCTGTGGAGAGGCTGAGGCAGGAGGATTACCAGGAGTGCACGTTTAGTCTCCCTAGTGACCATGGCTTGAAAGTCAAGGGAGTTTCAAGTCTGTTTATTTCCCACTGTTACAAAAGACCTCTGTGACTTCTTTTCATTAAGCCCAGTCTTGTTGGTTCTTCAGGTCAAATTGGCTAAATCACCATCTCAGGGTTTGAATTTTAAACTGCATATGGTAGTGATTATTTGGGGACCTTTCTCTCTCCACTGCCCTCTAGTCTTCCATTGCTCAGGAGACAGTGACCCGAAGATGACCATTCATGTCCCCTAGATCACCTGTTCCAGCTACCTAAGAGCACCCGGGTCACCCTTGAATTATAAGATGTTTCAGCACACGGCACTCTGTCTGCCTATAACCTAAAGCATGAACTGCTAAAGCCACATGCAGGCATATGCTTGGCATTTGTCTTTATTACTACTGATGAAGCCTTCGCCTAGAGTCTGAGCTGTTTTCTTGATCCAGCCCCCTAGGGTTCTTCCTAGGTCACATCAACAGCTCTCTAAAACCTTACAGAGAGACAAGAGACGTGTCTTTCTTTCACCTGGTGACATCGTGCTCCACCAGCAACACTCACGACTCTGCAGTGGGATTCAAAGAAAAGAAGCATGAGCTACAGACAGTGTCTGCTTGCCCTCCAGGATGACAAAAACTCCAAATGCCTTTCCAGAGAAACAAAAGGCCTGCCCTGTTGCCTACAGGACCAAGTGGAAATAAAAAAGTGTGGCTGGCCCGTTATACTTAAGAGCGAGTGTTCAAGCAATGCACGGTAGCCATACTGCTTGCTTCTTAATACATTTTTTAGCAACGTGACTATACAGCTACCTGGCATAATGCATTCCACGCTGTTTTGCATCAATAACCCCTACACTTCCCTCCTGAAGGCGTCTCATCGCCAAATGCAAGCAGACTGCTTAATGCAGGACTAATTAGTATATCCCCTTCCAGTCTGCAGGCCCTCCATTGTAATTCCTTCCCAGCTCATTTTTTTCTACAACTGAACATCAATCAAAGTAAGGGCCCTGCCTGCCTAGGCAACACAAGATGTCCTCCATGCATTTGTCATCTGCCACACAAACAAAGGGGGAATTTAATTGTTGATTTGGGTATGCAGCCATAGCTCACAGGAAAGGGAGCAGCAGTGAGGGAAGACAGGAAGAAATAAAGTTTGATGGGTGGGCCAAAGACAGATTGCACTAGGGGGCTCTCCGCTGTTCTCTGATCTTGGTGCTTCCTCTGGGCTGTTGTCTTCAGGGATTTTGCTACAACCTGGCCATCGCCTGGACTTTTTCCCAAAGTAAGTGATTTTATTTTTTTCTCTTCTCCCTTATGAATATGAAAATTCCCATGGAAGAAAACACAGTGAATAGCTATCAGAGCTGCCTTTCTTCTGAAAGCCAAGTGGGTCTACATTGTTGTCTGTCCCTTAGCCGCAGACACTGTCACAGGCCTGCAAGAAAGCACCGGGGTTTCTAAGCAAGAATGAATTAGGGTTAGTAGCTTGTATCTTTCTTCTTGGTGCAAGTGTTGATTTGGGCTTTTCAAGTCCATGGCAGGCAAGTACAGAGAGCAAGGGCAGCAAGCGGGCCCACTCACCAGTCGAGTGCCTGTCCCGGGTGTCAGCCTGTTTGGGAGCAGTGTGGACATGTGCAAGGAGCTTGCAGACGTGCACTGCTTCAGGTCCATGCCAAATACACTGAATCAGAGTCCAGGGTTTGTAAGACCACGATCGCTTGCCAACTCCCTTGAGAGTGAAGCCTGAGCAATGCTGACCATGCTGGCATCCAGGAAGAACTATCTTATAAGGAGTCAATACAAACCAACTAATCAGCTCAAGTTCCTTTTCCTCTAGAGTTGGAGTGATTTCGTTGATGATAGTGGCATGTAAGCACATTGATTGAGGGTATCTCAATCAATGTTCAGATGAAAGGAGTGTATAATTATCTGATAAACTTGACTTTTTTTTAAAAAAAATGATATAAACTAGAACTGGAGAGATGACTCGGTAATAAAAAAAACAAAAACGTTTGCTACTTTTGCAGAGGACATGGGATTAGTTCCCAGCACACAGGGTGGCTAAAACCTATCTGCAACTCCAGTTTCAGGGACCTGTGCAGGCATCCTGTGTTCATGGTATATTCACATGCACACACACACTATATTAAAAGTAACAATGTCTAGCTTAGGAAGGAAAAGGAAATCTTTGATGTTTCTCCCCAGGGTAATATTTTCCTATGAATACTTTATTACATGTGTGAATAAGAGTAGGGATATTTTCCCTGTTCTCCTTCATGTAACATTTCTGACTACTTTTACCATATATATGACACCTTTTTGGTATTACTAGGAGATTTAAAAATAAGGTATCCAGGGAGCTTATGTACTGGTGGGGAAGATAGCATGAGACATCCAACTCTGAATATATAACATACAGTGAAGACTATTAAGATGTATGAATGAAATACAGAGATCCAAGAGGTGGGGATATCCAAAGGGAAGCTGGAAAAGAAGCCCCAGTGGGGGCAGACAAGGCAGACTTCCCAGCCCTAGAAAGAGGACGGTAAGGAGCCAAGATGGCAGGAGATACAGGGAGTGTGGAGGGCGTTCCAGGAGTAGAGAAGTGTAGGGAAGCATGGAATACAAAATCACTTTCCCCAGAGAGCGAGCTACAACTTTGATTTGACTGATAAATTCAACTCTCCAGTGGAGTCCTGTCCCTGGTTGCCAGTTCAGGTAGTAGCTGCTTTTGTTATGTGTTTTTTAATACAACAACATCAAAAATAGTCCTTTTAAAAACAGCTCTTATAGGGGAGGGGGAAAAAAAAAAAAAAAAAAAAAAAAAAAAAACAGCTCTTATAAAACATGATCCAAAAAAAAAAAATCAATACTTCTAAATCATCCATTTCACCTAAGCCAACTAACCTAAATAGAATCAACCCCATCACTTTTCTATTATACCATCTATTCTTGGTCTTTTGTGACTTATCTTTATATTTTCCCTTTAAAAATCCAGTCTTCATATTAGAAAAGGTCCTTTAAGATGTTTCTAGGTTCAGCTGGGTAGCATAGACTTTACTTCATGGGTGTGGCTAGTATATAAGAGTTCGCCTTCAATTGTGAGGTTGACTAACCGTTCCCAGTCAATGCCCACATCTTGTCTGGCTTCATGGAGTTTTGTGGGGGGCATATCAACTAAATCATACCTTGTTACATGCAGGTCCACTGAGGCGAGACAGGTCCATTTCATCCCTTCTGCCTCCTTTACTCTCCTTTAGTCTCTCAACCTCTATTCTAACTTCTTAAGGACTTCACTCAGCCTATGTCAGACTCCTTGCCCCATAGCCCATGTACCATGCCAGTTTCCATATACTTGTCAACATTATAAACTGATAAGTGGAAGTGAGACTCCACCCTCCATTCAAGGGCAACTGGAGAGAAATCCTGGTTGAAGAACGAAGAAAACATTTCAATCAGTTTTCACACTGGAGAGTCCTCCAGGAGCTCAACTGCCCAGTGTTAGGGGCGGGGATTAATGAGCACTAATCGACACTGTCCACCAGTGAGCAGGCCCATGGACTGACACTGTCCACCAGTGAGCAGGCCCATGGACTGACTTTGTTTACCATAATCTCTTACCACAGTAGGCATGCAAAAAAAAAAAAAAAAAAAAAAAAAAAAAAAAAAAAAAAAAAAAAAAAAAAAAAAAAAAAAAAAAAAAAAAAAAAAAAAAAAAAAAAAAAAACCAACTTCCTAGGTGACTGGAGAAACCTACCATTTCCCTCATTCCGAGCCAGAATCCTTTGTTGGTGCCATGCTAGAGAGTTCAGTACTTCTCCTTTATATAACAATCTTTTCAAAAAGAAAGGTATAGAGGCCAGAAAAACACCAACTCTCACTATTTTATGTTGGAAGGGGCAGGAATGAGGAATGAGTAGTACTAAAACTCCCTGGTTGGACTAAAAATAGCTTGAAAAAACTCTGAGGACTGTAGAAGTAGTGCAATGGTTAGGACCACTTACTGCTCTTCCAGAGGTCCAGGGTTCGATTCCCAGCACCCACTTGATGGATCACAACATGCCGTCTGTAACTCCAAACCCAGGTAATCCACAGATACCAGACATACATGTGGTGCACATACATATGTGCAGGAAAACACCCATATACATAAACTTTTTAAAATAAACTCTTAAAATCTCGGAGTCACTTGTGCTAGCATCCTTTGATTCTGTCTGAGAACACTACACCGGTGCCATCAGGTTTTAAAAGGTCTGGACTCTTTTAAAATCCAGATAAATGGATAATGTACTGAATTATCATGAAGGAGGAGGAAATTTATTTTTTAAGCCGAACAAATTGACATGTCCCAAATCAATGAAAAGTTTTCTACATGATTCAATATTAGCAGTTAATAGAAGATCTATCACGTGGCAGGGCAAGTGGACAAAACCTCTTCTGGGGTTGTAAACCACAGACAGTGGCTCAGGCAGGGCCTGTCATTAGTGGGCAAGAGGGAATCCATATTTGATGCATAGTCATTCGCAGAACATCTATGGGCCCTCTTAAGCTTGAAACTCTCATTAAATAGCAAAGCTCATCCAACTTTACCAAATATTGCTCAGTACATAGATTGGTGGCAGGGGGGGGGGGGGACCAATTCGTGGATGCTTGCCATCAAAGACATCTCTAGCTCACTAATTGCAAAATCTATCGGAAAGTGTGCTGGCATGAGAGTGTCAGTTGATCCTCTGAGTGGTTCTAAATGAAAAACTGTCTTCACGCAAGTAAATAAAGCACTTAACACAGTTTCAGCTACAACACCGTCTCCCCTGTGAATCTTAACAGTGACCTTCCTATAGGCATCAAGGACTATAACTTTTTAGATAAAGAAATTTGTTCTTGTCTTAGGCTTGCGTCAGGTTCCTTCTCCAGGAGTCTACAGTTTTCAAAAGCAGAGAAGAAAAAAAAAAAAAAGTAATCCAGAATTTTTTTTTTTTTTCAAAAAGTCTGTTTCCAGAATGAAGTTTCCTGTCAGCCTGCCTTGGGCCTTAGGTGAAGAAGCAGAGATTAAAGAGTCAGTATTCTTTTTCATGTTTCATCTGCCAGTTTTGTGAATGTAGAAAGAAAACCAGTGGCCACAGCTAAGCACCCAACTGTGGAATTAAGTAGAAAGCATGATTTTAGCACACACATCCTTACTTAAACACACACACACACACACACACACACACACACACTCCACTTCGATGCATTCAAAAGTCATTTTTGAATCCCAAGCAAAAGGCACCAGTCTCTCTGCTCCACAGCTATTGATGGAGTTAGCTCCGTGAGGGGCTAAGAGTGGTGCAGATGTGTCCTCCAAGTGCACGCTGATAATGAAGCTCTTTGTTCAACCCTGTGAATGTGAGGCATGGCCTGCCCGATGAGCTCACCACTTCCTAGTCACTCTAGACTTACCTGAATACACCAAGTACTGTGGCTTTTTTAATGCATATGCAAACCTCTCACCGCCCTTCTGGGAGGAGCGGTGCTAAATGCCTGCTCTGATGTGTGTGCATGAGACACAACTCACTCACTATTTAGACCCTCGCTTGGTTTTGTAGAACAGCCCAATAGGAAGACACTACATTCTTCCCCCCCCCCCTTTTTTTCTCTTCATATTTCTAAAGGCAAATTTGTACCGATCTGTTTGGATAACAGACTGATATGCCTGCTGCAGACACTGGCTTCTTTTGTATCCTTTCAATCACTGTCTCTGTCTGTGGACAAAGTTTTCCCAAGGAAATGTAAATCCTTGGGTTGGGAACTGTGTGCAGGGACACACGGTATGCCCCAAGGCAACGAAGTTTGTGGGGTTTGGGGGTAAAGTGAGTATTGCTTACAAACAAGAGCATTCTTGCCTATGGTCTTGAGTCAAGAGATCAAGTGACATTTTAAAATGATGCTCAGGAAAGCTTATCATCCCGTCCTTTATTGGGGGAGGGGTGACTATCAGAGGTCACATATTTTACAATGTAATCCCTTCACAGTTGGCTTTTGGGCACGTTATTTACCATTCCCTGCCCAATAGGGCATCGGGTAGTGTTTTGACTAAAAGCCAAACAGACCCTCAATGGTGGTTCTTTACTTGCTAGATGGGCAGATCTCAACCAGCAGAACACAAGAACCATGTTCTTCTTACACAAATGTAAGGTCAGCTCTGCCCCCTCAGGGACACAGTGTGTCTGGTGCCTTCAGTGGCAGGGGGGGGGGGGTCGGAGGGGGCAGTTCTCAGAGCATCAGCCACCAATGACTACTGATACTCCCCTAGACTAAAAGTAAAAAGGAAGAAAATAGAGCCCCGATCATTCAAGAGTCTAAGAAAAACCTGGGTAAACCTGCTTCTCCTCCTCCCTGTGTCTTCATGGATGTCTTGTAAAAATCTAAGAGAAAGCCATGGAAACTCTCTGAGATCTTTAAATAAAAACTAATACCTCAGCTGCATACCCTTAAAAGACAGAATTGTAGAGAAGTTTGGACGTGACTTGTCAGTTCCATTGAGGGGTGCGCAAGGCAACCAGCCCAGGAATCTTGACAGTAGAGTGTACCCATCAGAACAAGCCACCAAGATGCCACATCACGTGTCAGCAGTGCCCAACCCACATCTCACGGACGCCACAGGAAAAAACAGTCATCATGTGTATTTCTTCTCCCTGTACTTCCTTCTTGCTGTAGTGTGTGTGTGTGTGTGTGTGTGTGTGTGTGTGTGTACATACTCTATTTTTTAGAACTGCATATTAACTAACTTATATTGTACTTATTTCTGGCTTCCTCTGCAAAAGGAGCTTTGTGAAGAAGGCTGACCTAAATATTCCCTTGTTTTTCCCTGCTATTCAAACCCATAACTCAAAAACAACAACAGTAGCTACTAGACGACAGAGAATCCAAAAGGGTTGGGATTTTCTTTTTTTTCTTTTTGTATTTTTCAAGTTCTCTAATTTATTACACACTAAAAATCTCTTTCAAACTGGCACCAACATGGCTTTTCTTCTTGAGCTGATTAGGGCCACATGAGCTCAGGAAAAGCTGTCAGATCCTGCCTCTGGCACAGCTGGAATGATCCAAATGATTTGCCAGTATGATTTTTTTTTTCAAGAAATAAGCTTCATCCCAAAGTTATAAATTTATATTCTGTGAGAAGTTATGAGCAAAAAGTATCCCTGATTTAGTATGAAAGAAGGCACTCTGGGAACTTATGTGAATGTGAAAACAAAAGCAAACTTGGGTAATGTTTTGGTCAACATTTCATTCCCTCCTGGAACTACCATCTTCTCTGTGGATTCCAATGGTATACGGAGGTCTCGTTTAGAAAACACCAGCCCTTGAGTCATCACTGAAGACCATGTGAAGATGGTGGACCCTGGCAAATTCTGTTCAAGACCAGTCCAGGGAACAATTATGACCCAGAGACTGCACTAGGTTGCATAATCCATAGACTGTCTTCAGTTGTGCACTGTGAGTTCTGAAACCTGTGCTATTCACCAGTGACCCAAGAACAGCCACAGTGCTGAGTGAAAGAAATCCTTATGTCCGGTCCTTCACCTGGCCTCCTCTTCACATCAGAACTCACCTGCCTGCCTCTTTGTCATTCAGGGATGTATTCTTGGCTAGACATCCCTGAGCCTGGATTTAATGAAAGACTGAATTAATGTATTCGTGGACCCTAATAAATTTGTATTTATCTTCTCAACAAATGCCCTTTAAGCAGACCAAGCCCTCCTCCCTCGTCGTCTAAAGATGGCATTGCATCAGCTCTTCCTATTAGAAACGGTGTTTATCTGAAAACTGTCAGGGAGGTTGGTGTTTTTAAGTGAGGAGCCGGATGGAGGGTGGAGTGATCTTTCTGTTGACTCTTTCCATTCTAACTTGATCTTATTTGTTTCTTCGACTTAACCCTTTCAGTCTCTGTATTCTGGAGTTGGTGTTTTCTGTTGCTTGTTGCCTGCTCTGGGTTCTACCTGGTTCAGATTCCCCACCCAGCCAATACCAGCCTAGCTTGCTAATTCAATTTTTTTTTCATATGATTCTGCAAAAAGGTTTTTTTTTAAGACTTTTTGTCTTTGTTTAAAAAATACTAAAACCATTAGGAATTATCCTTTATTCTGCTTAGAAAGCACATAGAACTATGTCACCAACCAGATTGGAGTGTGTTGATTTCCCCTACACAGACTTGTGCAAGCCACTGTCCTTAGGTAAAAGTCACCCAGGCTGAGAAGCTCTGAATGAGAGCACCCCGTGTTGCATGCTACAGCGGTTTAACAGGAGAGCCGTGTGGTATGCATGGCAGTTCACCACTTTCTGCCTCCACTAGGAGTTTTGGAGCCTGGGAAGCCATGCATATGGAATGGCAGAACTTACTGTCGCCAACAAAAGGAGGGCACAATGCTACCTGTGGAGGCCCACCACCAAGGGCAGGTGATGGTCCTTAGCCTTCCAACGCCCTGCACTGTGTGGTAGCTTCAGAACAAAACTTGCCTCTGTGTGAAGCATTCATTAGGGCTTTTTCAAGCAAGAGTGAAGACATAATTATTAAATTTTACAACCATCCATTTAACATATTGTGAGAAAAAAGGGGGGAAATGGGAGAAAAGCATGAAAGTCTGTCCGCTGTGGATGCAGAACGTAGGGGTTTGATTTGTGACCACTTTCAGGGAAAGGAAGAGTTTCACACGCCTGGGATGTTGTTCTCTTCCAAAGTGACTCCCTTTCTCCATCCACACCCCCCCCAAAAAAATCAAAATGTACTTCATGAAACTATTGTATATGAAGCACTTATTAGCCGTAATTAAATGGACAATATGAATTTACTACGTCTTTAGGACTCTGGCTTGTTCTGGTTTAGAGCAAGATGATTAATGCAAATACATATTACTTGAGATAACCATTTAGCAGCTAATTTAGCCAAATTTATTACAGCAGTTAGAGGTTTTTCATTTTAGCAGACGGAGACAAGGACATGCCAAAAGTGGGTCATGTAGATGAGTGCGCACTGCCCTCTAGTGGCTGGCAGGCTGGTGAGCTTTTGTCGGGGCATGAGCAGTGGTCTCCGCGTCCCGAAGCAGAGCCTTCCCTGCATACTCTCAAACCATTCCCACCCATAGCACTTTATTTAGGGGATGATTTACTACAGTTTCCCTTTTTACTAGCTCAGGAGAACCCAGATACAAATCAAATCTATTTCAACTTGGCAAGATTCTGGTTAGACTATCACTTTTAAACATCTGCATCTTAAAGCTCTCTTACAGTGGGTATTTAAAGGCACCGGTTCACAGTCCTGATTGTTTTTGCTTGTTCCTTCATTTTGTGCCGTATTTCAGCGTCTAGCTGGAGCTGTCACTCTGTCTGACTTAAGTCAGTACTGTGCCTCTCTTAGGCCAGTGTCTCTCTCTCTCTGACTCAACCCCGGGGATATATTTTGTTCCAACCTTCAGCTGTCTCACCACAATTTACCCCAGCTGACCAATGTAAATTTACTTCATCCAAAGACTATAAATTCTGTAGGACAAGATCAAAAGGAACGGATGGCTAAGGACACAGGTTTGATATTGCTCAGGCTGAAGGGAAGTAATGAAAGACGGAGAGGGTAAGGCGTCTTCAGAACCATTCAGACATCCAGGATCTCGAGAAGGACAACTTGGAGCTACGCATAAATCAGGCAGAAATTTGCCTTTTCTTACCATCTGATGTTAAACCCACCGACAATATCCACACCACATTAAGTGTGCTCTGAGCCAAAAAGATTAGTAGCCCTTTTATTCTCCCTTTCCCACCACGGCTGCCCAGAAGGGAATATAGTCTCACTACAGATGCCAGGAACCCTAGCTGGGCAGCTGCTGCTCCAATGAGATGTCGATTTCATTTGTGCTAATGGCATCTTAAGTCAGGCATACGCTGGGCTCCCCAAGCTTTGGTCGCAGGTTGGGCAGAAATGAAACCTGTTCTATGCCCTGTCTTAATACTACACCTTCTGTTTTGTTTTATCTCCCTTTACTCTACCCCAGTGCTGAATAAGGGTCAGTGTGTGACCAAGTACTACCGCTGGATGCAGAAGAACGGAGGCTACATCTGGATACAGTCTAGTGCCACCATAGCTATTAATGCGAAGAATGCAAATGAGAAGAACATCATCTGGGTGAATTATCTTCTTAGGTACCTTTTCTGTTACATTTCTCTCTCTCTCTCGGTTATAAACTGCATGCACTGAGGCTGATAGCTGGCAGGTCATGAGTACTGTCTTTGGACAGGGACAGGGACAGGCAGGGTGCTCTGCTTCCTGCAAGATTCAAAGAAATGGGAGATGGTCAAAGCCCACTAAGTCTCAGATTGTCAGTCTTTGGGCAGCCCTGTTCCCAGAGCTGCTCTCCTTCCTGGGACAAGTTCCACCCAGAGACGTTTGCCTCAAGCTGCTGCAATCTAGAAAGCATCTCCTTACACCCCTGCCTTTGCCCTTGCACTCTAGTCCCTGGGGAAGCAAACAGAGCCAGAGGGGAATAGCAAGGACCCTTTGCTTCCTCTGCATTCGTTTTGATCCCCTCGACCTTCCGCACAGGGTTTTATTCTCTGGATACTCAAATTTTGGTAAGCAAGATGAACCACTTTGCCAGAGCACTGACAATCTCAGTGTAATTAAAATAATAATTAATAATTAATAATGATGACAACAACGATGATGATAGTAACTTCTTTGCCTGCCATTCTGGGCTTTTAGTCAAGTTTTATGTTTTTAAAATTTGTATCCATAGCAGTCCAAACTCAACTGTTTCCTAAATGCTGGTACAAGGTACCTTTTGCTTCCCTTTCCCTACGTCTGTCTGTTCTTCAACTGAGATTCCAACAAGCAGTAAAGTGACTGAATGGCTTGGGTTTGAGGGCAAGCCTTCAGGAAAGTTCTCTACCAATCTTGTCACAGAGCCATCACAGCACTTGGCTTCCGCCCACCACCGTAATTCTACCCTGTAGCCTCTGTTGTCCTAAAGGCACCAAGCAGGATCCACATGTGCACAGACTAGAAAAACTTCCAGTAGAGCTAATGAATGGAAGTTGGTGCCCTTTGGCTGATAATTTCGACAAAGGCTACCTGAGTCCCATTTTTCTTAGAGACAGCCGAATGGGGCCAGCCGCAATGTTAACAAGCACAGCTCATCAGCACACTGGCCCTTCAGTGTTCCGCACACTTTGCTGATGACTTGAAGGCATAAATGTGCTTGCTTTCTGCACCATATCAATCAGACGCTAATGATTATTGCTCTAGAGAGGGCCTTAATGGATGCCACTTACAGGGGTTTTCATCTATCTGCTTTCTTCTTTCCTTTTTCGACCTCTTCTGCTCTCTATCATTTCTCTCTAAAGGTAAAAGTGTGTGTGTTGTTTTTGGTTTGTTTTGTTTTTTGAGACAGGGTTTCTCTGTGTAGCCCTACCTGTCCTGGAACTTACTTTGTAGACCAGGCTGGCCTTGAACTCAGAAATCCACCTGCCTCTGCCTCCCAAATACTGGGATTAAAGGCGTGCGCCACCACGCCCAGCTCTTTTTTTTTTTTTTTTTTTTTAGAGGGCATCAAAACACCCAATATAGATGGTTGTGAGCCACCATGTGGTTGCTGGGATTTAAACTCAGGACCTCTGGAAGAGCAGTCAGTGCTCTTAACCGCAGAGCCGTCTCTCCAGCCTGT
This sequence comes from Mus minutoides, assembly GCA_902729485.2. NCBI lineage: Eukaryota > Metazoa > Chordata > Mammalia > Rodentia > Muridae > Mus > Mus minutoides. Next base: position 53,705 of record CACVCL010033846.1, on the reverse strand, counting down.
GTGTGTGTGTGTGTGTGTGTGTGTGTGTGTGAAGTGTGGCTTTCTGCGAGGGCTGATTTTCATGAGGACTGGATAGTTGCCTTTGGTTGTGATCTTTTCATGGAGGCCCTAATGTCAAGGAATCTGTTCTATGAAGTCTTTCTATGAAAGTCACTACTGCTACTACAGAAAGCTATGAAAATACCGTGACAAACAGAAAATAGAACAATATACCAGGCACGGATGCTCTTTTGCTGGGCAAAAGTGGTGCTGTCATTATGAAGAAATAAATGGCAGTAAACATTCACTATAGGTTAGACAGCATGTCTACCATGTTGATGCACTATAGAGCTCTGAAGGCATCTATGTTTGTTATTCACATTCCATGGGATTTATTTACTGGTTATTGTGTATTTTCTTGAGAAATACACAATGGTATTTATTTATTTATTTACCTATCTATCTATCTATTTTTATTGGTTACTGTTTACTTTCTACGATAATCCTTTAGACTACCTCATGGCTTCCCACTCTGCCTGTGATGGCAGAAGCATCATGGAATAGGAGAAGAGTTTGGATCAACACTATTACTCTACTCCTGAGCTGAAAAGTAACAGCCCACAAGCATTTGGTAGCTCTAGCTCATCAAATTCCTTATGGATAGGAAGAAAGCAGTCTGGGCACCAAGGGCCAGCCTTCAGGCTTCCGCACCTTGGTCTCATGTGTGGTAGATCTTTCACACATGACCTGAAGACCCACCCTGAGATCAATAAGAACAACCACTGAGTTGAAGGCACATGATCTTCGAGGCCCCGTGGCACTGTGACTACAGGAAACTGATGCCCGTGGGCTGAGACACAAGCCAGTCACTCACAGGTGCCATTCTGCAGGCTAGAAATCTAGTGAGAAAATCATTCCTTGGCACAAGACAAACTCCTAAATTGGCTTTTCTTTCCCACCTTCTTAGTCAAAAAAGGATTATTCTTACTCAAGCAACACTTTACTTCTGGGCCCACTCCATGCTCCTCTTCCACTGTTCAGGAATGTCTGCCCTCAGTCTTCATCCCATTGCCTGGCAGTGCTTACTAGAAACCCTAACCCTCAGAGTACTCAGAGACACAAGAGTGCCAAGTCTGCCTTCCAACCATTAGTCTCATCTGATTATCTAGAGAAAGCTGTTGCTGTTAAAGCTAATTCACACTAAGGAGTAAATGCCTGATAATCCATCTTAGCGAATTAACCCTCCCAGGGACGTTTGCAATTTTAGAGTAGAAACTGAAACAGTGACTTCCTTAATATGGGGATTCAGTAGCAAATGAGTCCCGGATCATGTGCTGCTGCGGCCGTGGCCAGCCACGTACAAGACAGAAGAGGCATTTCCCATTTGGAAGCAAGATGCTTTTCTCCTGCCTTCAGGTTACAGAAGCCGCTACTGACCATAAATCTGAAGCAGACTGGGACAGGCTTTTCCAGAAGATGGCTAGCACAAACTGACCAAGCATTTCATTTCCGGGAAAAGGCTCCTTTCCAAATTAAAGACAGAACAAACATTAAGCACATTTGTGTACGTGGGGTTAGATCCATTCTGTTAAGGCCTCTCTCACACTGGGCCTCTCCCACTGCAATCAGACGCCCAGCTAACAAGCCACAGGTGTACGCCACATGAGCAGACGGAACTGTGATTGTAATGGGCGTGCTGACAGTTCAGGAGCCACGCATCCCAAGATGCACCTGCGCATCTGACAGATCGTTAGGCACCGAGGGCCTGCCGCCACCACTACCCCCATAGCTTTGGAGCAATCCGAACAGCTGAGAAGTTGCATCAAGGGGCCAGGGCAAGGGTACTGAGGCAATGAACTCATTAGGAGCACGAGAGAAGGTAGGACACACCAGGTGGTGTGGGAAGGAATCGCTGAGACTTCCTCTCATTGGCCCAGTCCCCAGGTGTTATGCCAGGCGGAGAGTCAAGCAGCGCGAGGTCCTCCGGCCCCCAGTGGTACCTGATTATTTAAAAGCTTTTTAGTGGCTTTCATGCAGCATTTGGGTATTCAATCATTGTGGCAGGGTGCACCTGTACCCTGGCACACACAATCCAGGCTTCTGTGCAAAGTCCCATGAGCAGCTTGAGAAAGGATTTCCCATTTAGTCCTCAAAACTTCCTCAACCCCAGAAGTGTAGGGCAAGTGAGCTCAGGAGATGATGAATGCTCCCTCCAAGCCCACCCCGACCCCCACACCTCCTGATAACGGATGTCTTCCTTCCCGCAGTAATCCGGAGTACAAGGACACACCCATGGACATTGCACAACTCCCGCATTTGCCAGAGAAAGCGTCAGAATCCTCAGAGACATCCGACTCTGAGTCAGACTCTAAAGATACCTCAGGTATTACAGGTACTACTTCTCCATGCTCTGTAGCTAAGGCGCACTGCTCTAAACACGGGGGTGGGTAGCAGGCAGCGGGCCACGGTTACTCCATGCTCTGTAGCTAAGGCGCACTGCTCTAAACACGGGGGTGGGTAGCAGGCAGCGGGCCACGGTTACAGGCCTAGCAACCGGCCAAAGCCTGTAACAGATCTATCCTATCTCTAACACACTTGTATATGTATATGTATATGTATATGTATATGTATATGTATATGTGTATATGTACACATATATAATCTTCATATTCTGTCTATATATGTTGTGGCAGATATGTATACATAAACACACAGGAAAGAGTAAGTAATCGCTTAATGTGACCCCCACCCCATCTTTATAGAAGGAATAGGATACTATTCCTATTCTATCAGTATTATTATTCATACTGTGGCTCCACAGCCAGAAGCAAGTAACAAGAATCACTCTGCCAGGCCCACAGATGAATGACTTCTATCAAGGTTCAGGCCCCACCAAGCTGTGGAGGAGCCTATAAAATAGGATCTAAGTCCGCAGGCTAGAGGCTTTTATGTCCTCTTCACTACTCCACGCCATCCATAAACAAAGGACAGAAGTTATTCTAGACCCTCTGCCCCAGTAAACAACTCTTAGAGCAACACAATCCTAAGACAGTAAAATAGCTGCTCCACTGGTCTCATTTCTGGAAGTGTCTAGACCAAATCCATACACTCCCATTTCTGGTCATCTGAGGGAGTAAACTTCCTGAGTGATAAGGAGGGCAAGATAAGAGTCCAGGAGTTATGGGGAGGTTGGTCTTCTTTCCATTCCCAATCCCCTCCCAGAAGCACACAGTGAGCAGAGAATTGGATTCTCTGTTTCAACTGCACAATCGCTTAACAGGGGGAAATGAAGGTCACAGTGGGTACAGGATTCGCCCAAGGTTCTAATCCAGTCTGCTACCCACAGCTGTTATGGCAAAGCCATAGAAATCAACATCCCTCTAGATCTCCTGAGACTGATGGGGAAAATCTGTTCTCCCTCAAATGAAGCAAGTGACTAGGTCTCTCCATCAGCCTCCTGCCTTCAGAGGCTCTGAATTCCAAGGTTGTGAACACCAAGCACACCTTGGGGTGTGGGGGCACACTTCATGGTGGAACTTGTTTTCCCGGTCCATAAAACGTGAAGCTTTGTCGTTGTTGCCCCCCCCCCAGACCGCCCACCCCTGCCGAAGTTCTAGAGTAGTCTCAGCCTTTTGTTTTATAGTAATCAACAAAACTTCCTACCATTGTGAGCTTATAGTTGAAGAAAGGGACAAACGCAATTAAAAACGCAGTGGATCAAAAAACCACAGAGAGTGTGATTTTCAGTAATGAATAGAAGCTCACCAATGGAAAGCACAAACCTCTCAGTCACGTGATACTCCACCATCTTGCCTTTTGTGTACCTAAAACTCTATTCCAGGTTAATCTGACTCGCTGGACTCAGTGTAGGTGTCCACAGGACTTCTTACACTTGTCTACTCTAAGAATCACCTGCTCACAGGCCGTATCTGATCTGGCAGGGCAGGGCAGAACCTGGGGATCTGCATTGGTAACAAATGTGGGGCTTTGTTTGTGGAAGACCTACCAGAAGGGGTGGGTGCCGCTGTGCTATGGCCCGCCCCTTTGGCTAAACTTCAGCCAAGCCTGAGCTGTTTGTCACTGTGCTCCTGCTGTGCTGGGTCCTAAGTTCTTCAGTCCTGCTAACAGGTGTCTTCTCTCTTCCCTCACGCCCCCTGCCACCCCGCGGGCCTCATGCAGAGGACAATGAGAACTCCAAGTCCGATGAGAAGGGCAATCAGTCCGAGAATAGCGAAGATCCCGAGCCTGACCGCAAGAAATCAGGCAGCGCGTGTGACAACGACATGAACTGCAACGACGATGGCCACAGCTCCAGCAACCCGGACAGCCGTGACAGTGACGACAGCTTTGAGCACTCGGACTTTGAACACCCCAAGGCGGCAGAGGATGGCTTCGGCGCACTGGGCCCCATGCAGATCAAAGTGGAGCGCTACGTGGAGAGCGAGGCGGACCTGCGGCTGCAGCCCTGTGAGTCCCTCACGTCGGACAGCGCCAAGGACTCAGACAGCGCGAACGAGGCGGGCGCGCAGGCGTCCAGCAAGCACCAGAAGCGCAAGCGGCGGCGGAAACGGCAGAAGGGCGGCAGTGCCAGTCGCCGGCGCCTGTCCAGCGCGTCCAGCCCAGGCCTGGACGCCGGTCTGGTGGAGCCTCCGCGGCTGCTGTCATCATCGCCGCACAGCGCCTCCGTGCTCAAGATCAAGACAGAGATCTCCGAGCCCATCAACTTCGACAACGACAGCAGCATCTGGAACTACCCGCCCAACCGGGAGATCTCCAGGAACGAATCCCCATACAGCATGACCAAGCCCCCCACCTCCGAGCATTTCCCTTCCCCGCAGGGCCAGGGAGGTGGCAGCGGTGGCGGGGGAGCTCTGCACGTGGCCATCCCCGACTCGGTCCTCACCCCACCGGGCGCAGATGGCACAGCTGGCCGCAAGACTCAGTTCAGCGGCACAGCTCCGGTGGCCTCTGATCCACTGTCGCCCCCGCTTTCGGCGTCCCCGCGGGACAAGCACCCCGGGGGCGGGGCGGGAAATGGCGGGGGTGGCCCTGGTGCATCCAACTCCTTGCTGTACACTGGGGACCTGGAGGCCCTGCAGAGGTTGCAAGCGGGCAACGTCGTGCTTCCGCTGGTGCACCGAGTGACCGGGACCCTGGCGGCCACCAGCACAGCCGCACAGAGGGTCTACACCACGGGCACTATCCGCTATGCACCCGCTGAGGTGACCCTGGCCATGCAGGGCAACCTGCTACCCAACGCGCATGCTGTTAACTTCGTGGACGTTAACAGCCCAGGCTTTGGCCTCGACCCCAAGACGCCCATGGAGATGCTCTACCACCACGTGCACCGACTCAACATGTCAGGACCATTTGGCGGCGCTGTGAGTGCGGCCAGCCTCACACAAATGCCAGGTGGCAACGTGTTCACCACAGCCGAGGGACTCTTCTCCACGCTGCCCTTCCCGGTCTACAGCAATGGTATCCACGCGGCACAGACTCTGGAGCGCAAGGAGGACTGAGCGGGCCCCACTCAGGAGGCATCGTCGTTTTCGTTTAGACCTTTCATTCTAGCACTTTGAATTCGAGCTGGTCAGCGTCTTTTCGCAACACGGTGGCCCCATCCCACCCGCTCTCTTTCTTTCATTGGACTTATTCTTTCTTGTAAAGACATGTTTATTTTTTGCCTTCAGAGGGTCAGATGACCGGTTGCCTGCCATTTTGTCTTCTAAGATGTGTGTTGGGTTGTTTGACTTTCCTTTACATCTTTATTAAGATGTCTTTAATGTGTATATGCCTCTGCCATAGAATACTCAGTCTTGTGGTCAAGAGATTTCTCAAGTGACAACCATTGGGTTTTCTTCCTAAAGATCTTGATATGATCAAGATGGAAAGAGACACGCATAAACGATTGTGCCCTGTTTGACTAAGTCAAATGAAATGGGGTGGGTGTTTTGGTTGTTGTTTTTTTTTCCCTGTTCCTAATTCCTTTGAAAATAGGGGAATAGTATTTTAGAATTTTATGCAGAATTTAATTCTTTTTATGATTAAGATTTTAAGATTTTCTTACTTGCACACATAAAAATAATTTGGTTTCTTAAACTTAATTTCTGGCCTGTGACTAGAATGTTTGTTTGTTTGTTTTTTAAAAAAAAGTTGGACTAAGTGTTAATTACTGAAACATTAACTTAATTTCTAAAACCATGGTGCTATCATTTATTAATCTATAATGTCTTCATACAAAATGCAGCTCTTGGGCTGGATTTTGGAAGAGAAAATGTGTTCTGTCCTGGTCTGGAGTCCCGTTGCTACAGTCAGTCTCCTTGGTTAGTTAAGACAAAGCCCTCATTAACGTTTGCTGCAGGACTTAAACGTTTTTTACCTCCCAACTAACAAACATAGCCTCACTTTCAATCGAATGGGTCAGTTAAGCCCTATTAAAAGGGGACTTTTGGACAACTCGGACTGATTTGAGGAACAGTTTAAGTACATACTGCCATTTTTGAGATTATTTTGTCCTTCCTCAGTCTAACTGAGGCTGATTTTTTGCAACTTCAGTAACACTTCAGAGTAAAAGAAGGAGAAGGAGAAATATTTAACATGTTCTTTGTTTATTTGGGTCTTTTGTTTGTTTTTATTTCTTGCTAAGAAAACAATAGGTTTTGTGGGGGAGGGGGTGCTGATTTGATAGAATTTATTTCCCTTTAATTCTTATTTGAGTTGAAACCAACAAGTTTTTAAAACTAAAGAATGGGTTAATAAGCTTCAGACAGATAACTACAACTGAAAACTGCACATTCAATGAAAAAAAAAGAGAAAAAGAAAAAGAAAAAGAAAAAAGAGCCTATTTTGTCTTCGTTGCCAGAAATCAGTGTGGTGTCAAACACTCCAAATGACTGTCCAGTGTAGACTCTTCTCCCACTTCATTTTTGGCAGCTGTTTGTTAAAGCATCTAATCCCAGATGTGAGAACTGTAATGTGTGCAACGTGTAGTGTCATTGGCTGTGGGTCCCATTTGCAGTTTCTGTGTGTTTCTATATGCAGTGTATGCTAAGCTACTGTAGTCGTTTTTTGTCCCCGTCTTCTCCGTGCTCTGTCTCTAGTGGAGTGGCGCAGTCCCATTCCTGCGGTCCTAGTGAATCGGTGACTCTTGGGGGTTAGTGGGTTTGTGTGGTGGCCTTTCCCTGTGACGTCACCCATATGCTTCTATTGTCTGTGGATCCTGTCTTACTTTTCTAACTCCTGCTGTTGCTTTGCTGTTGTATACTCTCCCTGCCTCCCCTAGTCTTTCCTTGTCTCCCCTTTCTCTCCTCTGCTTCCCCCTTCCCTGATACCCCAAATCTATATCATTCTCAGAGATTAAAAAAAAGAAAAAAAGAAAAAAAAAAGACTCTTAACTAGCTCAAGGTTAATGGAGCCATCTTTCCCACAACGGAATTCTGGGTGTGACTTTCTCTGTGGAGTACTACACAGAGCCCTGAAGAATAATGCTCAGATATATTGAATAAATTGACGCCATGCAACCTCAGCTGTTAACATTCCCAGAGTCCCTTGTGTTCTACCTATAAACAGTGGGTGCTTTTCTTTGCTTTCCTTTCAGGTTGGCTGATGGAGCCGTATATAAAGCAATTGCCAGTTAGACAGAAAATGATTTCAAAGGCCAACTGACATTTTTTTAAACAAACTGGGAGGGGTTAATGGAATATAGAATTGTCATATATATTTGTTTATTCGTGCAATGCTAATATAGTAACTTGGCTGTCCTTTGAATTGTCACTGTGCTGAGTGGAGTTCCTCTAGAACTCTGGATTCCATGAGTTGGGCCCAGGCTGTGGTAGAATAATATCAGAAGGAAGTTAAATGCCACAGATCTTAGCACTGGGCTTCCCTGAAGGACTTAAGTCAGTTTAGAAGATGAAGGAAGCCGATGGAGAAATTTAAAGATTAGCTTTGGAAGCCGTACTCTAGCTATCGAACAATAAAGGGAATGTACCTCTCAGCTACAAAGAACAGCCAGACAGCTGGGTTGTTGTTTTTTTTTCTTTTTCTTTTATAAATGTTTCTGTGTTGTGTCAAAATGATTTCTGGTGATTTAAACTAACAGATAATAATCACAGCTGCTGTCTAAATCCATAGTGTTTAAAAATTATAAAATGAAAAAAAAAACCACTTCATTACCTGTGAAGACTGTGTCTGTGTTTTTAACTATTTCTTGTACAAATATATGAAAACTTTTATGAGGAGACTGGTGCCACGTAGCTGAATAATGGGAAAGGGATCTTCTGTTCGTAAAAACCTTAGCAGTGTTACCAACTCTACAATATATATATAAAAATAATTAAAACGTTACAAAGCGACAGCTATGCTACATTTGTTTTGTGTGAAGCTAACCGGACTTAACTTCCTGAGTGCCTGGCTTATTTTGAAACATTTTTTTCATTGACCATTGATAATGCTGCAAATCAGAAATGTACATACTTCATTTACAACAGGGTTCTTTTTATACTTTTGTAGATTCTCATACATGTCACATACATGGTTGTCTTTATGTAACTTAATTTTTTCATCCGCAGGTGCCATTTTCATAATAAACTTCTCTTGGATTTGTTACTATCTGGCATCATTTGTTTTACATGTAACCATCCTAACGAGCGAATGCTGGTAGTATTTGTTTCAGCAGGTACCTTGGTCATTATTCTTTACTTTTGAAAATGAAAACACTTGAATGAATATATATGTATATATACATATATACACATATATATATATATATACATATATACACATATATATATATATATATATAGCTTGTTTCCACATGAGTGTGACAAGGCACAGATTACGATGCTAATCCAAATACTACACGGGACTTACACCCATCCTGAGTTTCCAGCTACCCCAATCCATTGTCATGGTGAGCATCTATTGTGCACGTTATCAAAGCTGAACAATGGGCCTGGGACATTAACCTCTGTGGGAAAGTGCATTTTTTTTCTTGATTAATGCACAGTAAGTGGTGACAGTTTTCGTACATTAATCATTTAAAATGCACTCTTGTGTCTCCATCCCTTATGATCTATAATGTATAACCAACTCTCCATTGCTTATGTTCTCTCTTTACCCTCAATACCTACTTTTGTGGCTAACCTGGGGAAGCTGTGGTTGGGCTGTGTCACCGTGAAGTCAACACGTGCATGGCCTGTTGTGTCTTAAGGCAGGTAATCTGAAGTATTTTCTAAAGCGCCAGCTGTTATCTCAAAGGTAAGGAGGAGGTGGATCACTAGTTAACTCTGTACACTACAAACAGATTTAACAGACAAAGGAGACAAACTTTTGCACAAAAACTGCAGACAATGGTGACTATCACTTTCCTGGGTTTAAGTCTTCAGTGACATTTGTCACGTTATGGTAGCTGTTGTTAGTGGAGGCATGGTCATAACAGGATAGGCAGGGTTGTGTGGCCCTAGGTTTCTCTACAATTCCCTATGTGGGTCCTTATTCAGAAGCACTTAAAAATAAATGCCCAACTGAGTTTGCCCAGATCCTTTCTTCCCCCCTTTCCCCTGAGAGTCAGATGAATACTATATAGTAAGACTGAGAAGACAAATGTCCGAGCTAAAAACTCAGTCCTAAATGAGTAATTGGTGGATGAGGAAGGGGCCACCCAAGGCAGTCTGATGGATGCTGATGATGCTGGCTCTTAGGGATGGTTTTCAGCGTCTCATCAGGGCACAGGGACTATTGTATAACAGACAGTGGATGATGCTGATGGTCAGCCATGGCACTCGACCTCTGGACCTTTAGCCCTATGATCCAGACGTGGTAGCAATGAGGGACAATGTAGGCAAGCCAGGCATAATAAATTAATTCAGATTCTCACCATCAGCAGCACTTCTGCACTAAAAGTGGAAGAAATTCTAGACTCTTATCCTCAGCATCAACAAGTGCCCTGTTTTTCATAAGTACCCATCAGTGCTTTCAAATGATCACTAAAGAAATAACTTCGCAGTTATAGAAAGTGAGTGAGCTCTAGGATCAGACCCCACCCCCAACCCCCCCCCCCGCCCATCCTGAAACTCTGCCACTTCCCCAGCCGGGGTCTCAGCTTTGCGTAAGCACAGAGCCTCCCCCTTTGCCAGGCTGGTAGTATGTAAGTCAGAGCTCTAATTTATGGTAATAGGCAGATGGGGAGGTGATGGTAGGCAGAAGCCAGTTCTCTGTACTGCCTCAGGTCTTCCAGCTGATAATGATGAAATTCATTCAGCAATAAGAAACAAGAAAATGTTACATGCAAGCAACAGAAAAGCCAAGAGGGAAGACACACATTGACTGAGCTGAGCCTGAAGCTGTGGTTGGTCCTCCTGGACCATAATTCTTACCCACCCTCCTCTATGCCTAAACAGTCTATTTACATGGAGAATGCTTAATCAACTAATGAGGAGCTAGCACTTTAGCCTGGGCGCTGCACTGACGGCAGGTAGTGATGCATAGGTGTGAGCACAGAAGATGGTCTGGCCAAGCCAAAGCGCTTCTCTGGATTCCAAACCAGAGACTGAGTGAAGGTCTTGGAAAACAGGGCAAGGGAAGGATGAACGCCTTTGCTAACACAACATGTCATGCAGTCAAAAACAGACAAATCTTGTCAAGGAGCCCAATTCTCAAAGACTGCAACCATCACCAGGAACAGGAAACCTCTCTACAACACTAAGGTGAGCGGACAGCTACAGCTGCCTTCTGCTCTCTTGTGTCTCCTAGGAAACCAGGCTAAAGAAAGCAAGCTAACCTGGAAAACTCTCCATAGACATGAACCGTTGTCTATTCAACCTCAGGGCCTTCTAGAGTGCCCAGAACTATGATTTACAAATAGTGTTGGCCTTGTGAACACATGGAACAGAGGGAGGACAGAAAGAGACAGGAAAACATAAGCATGACCCACCAAGGGGCAGAGATTCTACTAAAAACATCCATGTTTGACAGGACAGCGTGAGGAAGTTTAAAATGAATAAACCAACAAGTTCACCCATTCCTATGGTCCTGGCTGGCACAGAGTGGCTCAGTGAGAAATGTAGGCTAGTTAACTGTTGTCCTCTCTGTACCCAACAACTACAGAGATAAATTGGAGAGAGGAAAAGAAAGGGATCTAAGCAGTTGGCCTTGATAAACTGTGGGTGACGGTGTATCCTGCAGCCAGCCCACATAATAGATACTGACTTCAAAAGAAAGCTTATTAAAATACCCTCCTAGACTTGCAGGCAAGTCTTCCAGAGACTGTTAAAAAATGAGGAGAGATCATCACATATAGACATTCTAATGCTAGGGTTTTCCAGCCCACTGTTGGAGAGTTACAATAAAAGGTTGGAACCGGAGTCTTCCTTCTGCTTTCAAACTGACTAAATCTAAACTCTCCTCCAATCTGCATGGCTTTCAAAGATATGAAGATGGATGTAAAAACTTCCATCAGGCCAGTCCTCTACCCCCCATGGTATTGTAGGCTGAATTCTTTCATGTTCTGGTCACTGGCATCTGAGTATATGAGAATTCATCAACTCCTTGTATAAATTTCCTACAGCCATTTGACTACCACAAACTGGTGGCTCTCACAGCTCTTAGGGACTAGAAGTCTGAAGCCATAGTAACCAACAAAAAGGACTCTAAGACTGGGCTCCATGTTTCTCTCTTAACTTCTGACTACACCTAGCAATCTTTCAGTTCTTGGTTAATGGATATATCACTCCAACCCCATCTCCCTTGTGCCCCTATGTCTTCACATAGAGGTCACATAGGTATCTCCTGATAAGGATAACCTCTGCATCCAGTACAGCCCCACAGACAGACTTGACTGGGGCAGCAAAGGAACAAAGACAGACAGACACATGGACATGCAGGGTGGATGGGATGATCTGGGCTCCGGACTAGAGAAGCTACAGCTCTCCAGAAACACAGCCTCTTTGTTATATGGAGTTGGACAGAGAGGTGAGGTTATTGCACACAGCTGAAGAGAGAAGCAGGGTGATTTCAGATAAGCAAAGAAGCAGGGTTTATGGTATGCAGCGGCATCAGGGAGGCAGGCTTAGATCATCTAAGTGGGAGCAGTCCCTGTAGGGGAGCAGTCTTCAGCCTATAAATATCCAGGGAGAAAAAGCTATGGTGCACATTTTCTGCACACACTAACAACGCCACAAGGAAAGATTTGCCAACCCTCTGAGCCAGAGGCTCTGGGGTCCTTGATATGGCCATACCCAAGTCGAGAACACACATCCATTCAGAGCTTTATTCACTCGGGGATCCCTTGGTTCTCAATAGATTAAGGACCTGGTTGACTCCATCAGGATATCATCTGTACTCATTACAACTACAACGCCCAACTACATACACACAAACAAAAATATATGGAAAGAAGACCACATGCAGTGTGCTGGCTGACTTCAACTGTGTGGGGCGGGGCCAGGGGTTAGGGGAGGGCAAGTCATGGGAGTCCGTAATCAGATGTGTCCTTGGACACATCAGTCAGCTGCAGATGTGAGCAGGGTCTGCATGGTATCAGAGGTCCTGTCCCATGGTTTTATTTGAGACCCTAGCTCTTAATTAAGGCACCTTGTGGTTACATTCACTTGTTAGTTGACATATCAAGTTTTCATCATCTTAACTCAAACCTCTATTCTGCTAGAACACCTGGGTCTTTTTACCCTCCTCTGTGAGTATTGCCCTTGCCCAAGGTTGGTCTGTGCTATGGTGAAAATTAATTCAAAAGAAGTGGCTGACTAAGAATAGGAGGCGAACAGAACCTGTCCCTCTAGAAACACTTTCCACTGCCATTGTGTTTGGTATACACACCCCTCACAGAACTGGTGGAAAATAGAGACATGACCCAAATGTGTGTTGAAGTCTCGGTAACAGGCATATAGTGCACCCGTAACAGACACTTCCAGTGGGGGAACTTCCTTGTAAGGAAACTGAGGCATGAGAAAACCAATCACGGAGAAGAACTGGGAAGAATTAAAGTACCACGTCAGCCCCATCATGGACCCAGCATCCCGGGTGGAATTGTCAATGCTCTTGCCACATGTGTATAAAATCCACTCAAACTTAAAATCGAATCAGGACCTCTAACCCTTCAATTTCCTGAATATTTGGGAGGCTCCTTAGTCCTGTTACTGGTCAAAATCAAAGAGAATAGCCCAAAATATATTCACTGATTCCCCACCCCCAACCCCAACCCCAACCCCAACCCCAACCCCAACCCCAACCCCGAATTAGACATTTTAGTCCCTGGTTTTTTTTTGAGCATTTTTCATATACTTTTCTGGGGACAGGCAGGCACTTGTTCCCCCTGCCTTGTCCTATTCAGAGCCGTAAAATATTACAGAAGGAGCGACTATGTTGGAAGTATTTTTCTGAAAGAAAATAAAACAAAATTTTGAGTTTTAGGGAATAATATGGATGAACTATTAAAACTAGGGGAACAAAGGGAACAGAAGGGAAGGAGGTGACACCTCCCTGAGCTGAAAGGTGCTCAGATTTATAGTGGAAGTGTCAGAAACAGGATGTAATATCCATGTGACCCCCCCCACCTCCCTGAAGCAAAGCCATTATGCCCTTGATGAATTATTGACTTTGGAGTTTTATCTGTGCCATGAATAATCTAAAACTTGGGAGTCTCAGGGCACAGTTCATAAACAAATAATTATATCACAATGATAATTTTTCAGGAATTGCAACATCAATCATGGCCATGTTATTATCAAGTACATTTTCTGGTTGCCTCTATTCATCAAACCCTCCTCCCTCTCCACCCTTCCACATGACACAAGCAAAACTCATCACCAGATTGCCTCTTATTTACACATCACTCAAAGGGGGACAGAGCAGACACACACAAAACGGGCCAACCCAGCATTTATGAGAGATGAGTTTTCATTAAGAAAGTTCAAATTAAATGTATTGAGAAAGATGGGGGGAGGGTAATTAATTATTCCAGCCCCCCCCCCAAGAAGCTATCTGAAAAGATTTTATTCAGAAGATAAAAACAGACAGAAGGTTTGTTCGTTTCAGGCAATAGTAATAAAACAAAAGGAGTCAGTCTTGGAAAGCCAGGGAAATAAGGATACAGTGATGTACCAATATATAATGCATTGCTTGCGCTCAGATAAAAAGCTTGGTCCTGATTCTGAACGTAGAAGGAAACAAATGGAAGTAAATCCAGACACTGGGAAAGATACAAATATCTATGTCCATACAACTCATCAATGGAGCTGACAAGGCTTGGGTCTGGTCCGCTTCTACAATGGTATCAGAAGGCTAATGACTGCAAGCACACAACAGCACAAAGCCATTGTTAGTCAAGCGCCTGAGTACTTCACAGCCCCTAAAGTCATGGGGCTCCTCTTTGGATAACTCGGTTCTTTTCACAATTCAAAAAGGAGAGAAGTGAGTAACAAAGCCACTGGAGAAACTCCCCTGCTGAGATACAAGGTTACACAACCGGGCTGAATTAGTTATAAGCTGTGTTTACCATCCACTCCTGGGCAAGAAAGCTTTCTCCTAGTCACTGCTTCCTACCTGGCAAGCTACGCCTGTGAAGCAAGGTACATTACAATGAGCAACAGATAATTCACAGCAGAGCCAGGCGTAATGGGGCACACCTGTAATACCAGCTCTCAGAAGGCTGAGGCAAGAGGATCGTGAGTTCAAGCCCACCATGGGCTTGAAGACCCTGAGGAACACCCTGTCTCAGGAAATAGATTCCTTACACTGAGGTACTAAGCCAAGCATCCAAGACAATACAGTCCCATAGGAACTTATATTAAACTTAGATTATATTATCTCCTCCCTGCTACTACTGTAGTAGTAGTAGTAAGCATAGAAACTTAGAAGGATACGGTTCACAGTAAGGAGTTAAGTCCAGGTTCGTGAGCCTCTAAAAGCACTACACCCTGTAAGCAACTCTGTCACCTGAAGCATTCTTCCCTGTTGTTGCTTTTGCTTTAAATCATTGAGTTTCTTGAAAGTATCTGAACTGCTGTAATGAGCCCTCCCTGTGGGGGATTATATTCATTATATCCATTGACATGGTGTCTTAGGGTTTCTGTTGCTGGAATGAGATACCATGACTAAAGCAAGTCGGGGAGGAAAGGATCTGTTTGACTTACATCTCCACATTGCAGTCTGTCACTGAAGGAGTCAGGGCAGGAACCTGGAGGCAGGAGCTGGTGCAGAGACCATGGAGGGGTGCAGCTTACTGGTTTGCTTAGCCTGCTTTCTTATAGAGCCCAGAACCACCAGCCTAAGGATGGCACCGCCCACAATTGGCTGGGCCCACCCCTATCAACCACTGATTTAAAAATGCCCTACAGCCGGATCTTGTGGAGGCATTTTCTCAGTTGAGGTGCCCTTTCAGATGGCTCTAGCTTGTGTCAAGTTGGCATAACACTGATCAACACCCGTGGAAAGACCAGTCTGGACTGTGCTGTCCCCTAACAGGAGATCCTGGCGCATATAAACTGGACACAGTGAGATGAGCACTGGGGAGTGTCTGCTCTCTGCTGCAGGACTGCAGATGCAATCAGCAGCTCCTCCTGCTTCTGCCACTGCCACTCGCTATGACATGTTGGACTCTAGCCTGGAACTCTTAGCTATGACTTGGACTCTAGCCTTCTCCTTTAAGATGAATTCATTGCAACAGGAGAAAAGAAAGAAAGAGAACTCTCTCTCTCTCTCTCTCTCTCTCTCTCTCTCTCTCTCTCTCTCTCACACACACACACACACACACACACACACACACACACGGAGGTGGGGGATGAGGAGGAGCAGGAGGAACTAAAACAAGGGCCCACTAAAAATGCCTCATTTTTCCTTCAAAGCATCTTATTCTCGGTGAGAAACCTATGAGTCTCTGCCCACTACCCCATCCTTTCTAATTCACAAAGTCTCCACCTCCAGATCTCCCTTCTGATCTCCTAATCGCCCTCTGCCCACTTGCCCTTTTGCCTCTTTTCTGCATCATAAAGAGTTCCTCAGGGTTCTCTGTCACTTTGTTCTCTAGGGATGGGGAGAGGGGCTGTTTCACCTCTGAGTATCCCAACCCTCACGGACATCTCTACCCATCGCCCACTCATCAGAATGAGGCCCCAAAAGTCAGATGGTGAATTGGATATATACCCCTTTAAGTAAGTTAGAGTGGATAGCTATTCGTTTTGGATCCCATGAAACCATCTAAAGTGCACATAAAACAGGAGGTTTCCTCCTTCTCCATTCCTTAATCCTCCAGGGAAGAGCCAAGAGCCCTGCTGGACTTGTGTAAGTCCCTGCCTGTTTCCTCGATGTCCGGAACACTCCTCTGATGGAGGGAGGCTGGGCAGTGGGAAGAAAAGAGGAAGAAATGAGAGAGAGACATATCATCCATTAACAGCACTCACTGGCCACATACACTGGCCACATCATGCTCCAGGACTAATCCAAGAGGCCTTGGTCCCCACTGCCCAAATCCATAGGGCCCCCCAACACACACCTCTGCTTTGAAGGCATGGAAAACAAGAAGCCATAATCATCTAGAAGATGTTTTCCCAAAGCACACATGAAAATGCTCTCCCTTCACGCCTCTTTCTAGGATGAGGGCTTTTGCAATTATTCTCCACTTGGAACAGTTTGAATGAATTAAAAGGGGGAGGGGCTCCTCTTTGTCTCCCTACAATTTCCACCTGACTTCCTTCTGTGCTGTCCTGGATATTTACATAGAGTTGCCCAAGTTAGAGACATTTTCAGACATTGATTAATCTATAATTCTTTGAAGTAGGGAAACATTATTATCTCCACTTTACAGATGTGGAAACTAAGACCCAGAGGTTAATGACTTGCCCAGAGGTCAAACGGCCAGTCAATTGCAAGTGTGGGTTTTAAAAGAAGCTCCCCTGTCTGCTCTAAGGCTTAATTCAAGTTTGTTCTCAGCTCCTCTGGCCCCTCACATCAGAGCCTTCTCCCACAAGCCGCCACCCTTTAAATTCTGCCTTCAGGCCCTTAACATGCTTCTTGAAAGACCAAGACTGTTCTTGCCAGTGCCAGCATCCCTGCTTTCTATTCCTACCTGTAAATAGGAAATGCCGATTCCTTCCCGGGGTATTTTCTCAATGATTTTGCATCTCTAAATAGAACTATTATGTTTACAGTAATTTTAGATAATAAACAAAAAGTGCTGTAATTCTGTCTAAACCTAGACTTTTGTTGATTTGTAACCTGTAGCCCACAGATAATTTACTGATGATCTATCTATGGCAGACGAGGAATATAAAGTCGAATAAAGTATTTTTATCCTCTGCTTTCTACTCTATTCATAGAGTAAAAAGGGAGACAAAGATGTAAAAATCAGCCAGTCACTGAGAGGCATGTACCTTTAATTCTAGCACTTAGAAGGTAGAGGCATGAGGATCAGGAGTTCAAGGCTATCCTTGGCTACAAAGCAAGTTCAAGGCCAGCCTAGGCAATCGGAGACCCTGCCTCGAAAATTTTTAAAAAGAAAAAGTGAGAGTTGATCATTAGAGTATGACATAGGACATGACAAACATGCAGCCTCTGTGTCAAGATTACCAGGACATCGAAGGATTCATGCTAGGAGTCAAAGAAGCCTCCCCAGAGGACGGAGTGACATCGAGTTCATGGGTAAAGAGTTAATTGTAGACACTAGAAGAAACACAATCCTTGGAAAGAATGTCATAGAGGCAAGAGAAAGCTTGCAAGTCATTCAGTAGGCTGGAGTGATGCCACCATCTCAGAATCTGTGGAGTGGCCAGCTGGCAAATTGATGTCACCCAGCCTATGCTTTCATAGCCAAGGTCTGGCCCCTGGGATGGAGCTGACTGAACCTATAGAAGTGCTGTGGTCCAATGTAAAGCCCTAACCCATTCACCAGACCCACTTGCTACTACAGTCTCTGGCAGGCAAATGCCTAAAGAGGGCATCTTTTTGTTGGTCATAGAAAGGACTCATGAAGACAAACAGCTCTGGGAAGGAGCCACCCTAAATGTCAGCTGAGGATACAAATGCTGTGCTGGTCTGAAGGAGAATGGCCCCTCATAAGCTCATATATTTGAATAATTGTTTCCCAGTTAGTGGAACTGTTTGGGAAGGATTCGGAGGTGTGGCTTTGTTGGAGGAGGTGAGTCTTTGAGATTTCTAAAGCCCATGCCAAGCCCAATATCTCTCTTTCTCTGCCTATGGGTTAGGATATGAGCTTGAAGCCATGTTTCCCTCCCAAGCTATAAGCAAGCCCCCAATCAAGTTTTTTATTTTTTAAAGTTGCCATGATTGTGGTGTCTCTTCATAGCAACAGAACAGTGAGTAAGATAGATGATATCCTATAGATGACAGCAAGCTGAGAGAATTTTAATTAGAGAGCTAAATGTTGTATGAGAAAGGTGGTACTGTGAGACTAGAGTCTAGAGTCACATCCCACAGGGAAGGATGGTTTTCTGGGTGTGATTCAGGTTCACATCTCTAATCCCAGCATTGGGAATGCCGAGGGAAAAGGATTGGTAAGAGTCAAAACAAACACCAGCCTGGATTATGTAGTGAGCTTGAGGCTAGTCTCGGGGCAAAGCAAATGCCATATTGGGGATGGCAGGAGAAAGAGTTGAGAGCTTAAGGAAATAGTTCTCAGGGATAGGTTGGACATGGAAAGGGATGATAGAGCAGAATTAAAGGTAACTCTCACTTCTGCCTCAAGTATGTGACTATCCCCGAGGAAGCCAGGTAAAATACAGGAAGAGAAAGAGATATAGGAATGTATGTAAATCCAAGAACCAGTCTTCAAAGGAGTATATTTTAAGTGCTTATGGAATACTCAGGTAGCTAGAAAAACTGTTGTAGATATTTGGAGAAAAATCAGATTTAGAATTAGTATCAGAGAAGTCATCACTGAGTCAGGAGGAGTGAAGAGTCTGAGTAATCACAAATACACATATACACACATATACACACATATACACACACACAGAAACTCACAGGTGCACATGCATACACACAGACACACACACAAACACATGCACACAGAAACATACACACATGTACACAGACACATACACGCACACATGTACACATGCACACACACTTGCATACATGTACACACACAGACACACAGACACACACAGGTGCACACAGCCACATACACAGACACACACACACATGTACACAGACACATACACACATGTACACAGACACAGGCACACACACATATACACACGCATACATGCACACATATACACACAGACACATACACATGCTCACAGACACACAAACACATATACACAAACACATACATATATGTGCATGCACACACACATGTTTGGAAGCTATAACTTTTTTTTTTTTTTTTTTTTTTTTTTTGGTTTTTCAAGACAGGGTTTCTCTGTATAGCCCTGGCTGTCCTGGAACTCACTCTGTAGACCAGGCTGGCCTCGAACTCAGAAATCCGCCTGCCTCTGCCTCCCGAGTGCTGGGGCTATAACATTTTTAAAAGGGCCAAGAAGGAAGTGTTATGGAATGTCAAAAATGATGTGATTTGAGGAATAAGAGCCCAAAGCAGAAGCCAAAAATGAAAGAAGCTGAGAGGAAGAGAGCAGAAGCTAAGAAAAATCCCTAAGAAGGCAAGAACAATCATCATTCCCCACACTGAGAAATGCCTGCCAAGTGGTGTAGTTGCAGAGCCCAAAATGTGGTGATAAATGGAACAAGGAAGAAGGCTCCAATCTTGAGGGACTTTCTTTGGGGCACTGAGTAGTATGGTCTCTAAGAAACCACAGTGTCCTTGTCATTACATTAAATAGGTCTGCATGAATAGGATCATGGCAAAGTCCTGTCCCTGCAGAAGCCCTGGGCGCTTTGTATCTATGTACACCATATCTTCTCATCCACACCTTGGTCTCTGGACCCAGAAGTAAGTCACAGGAGATGCTCTGAGTGCCTTACAGCCAGACACACGTGATACCCTGTGAGTGAACTCTCAGTTTTGCCAGGAGAACTTTGTGGGAAATCTTTGTTAATACATTGTGGCTCTTTTGTGATAGTCTGGGGTTCTGTTTGTTTGTTTGTTTGTTTGTTTGTTTTTAATGAAACTCCTTCCAAGAAAGGAAAGGTAATAAAGTGCATGAGGGAAACTTCATTCCCTGGAGGAAGGATGAGTTTGGTCCTGGATCTGTAAAAGCTGAGACTAACTCTGATGCAATCAACGCCCGCTATGATGGTTTGAATGAGAAACATCCTCCTTAGTCTCGGGCACTGGAGCACTTGGTCATCAGTTGGTAGAGCGGTTTGGGGCCATGCGGCACTGCTGGAGAATGTGTCCCTGGGGACAGGGCTTGCGAGCTTAAGTCCTACTTGCAGTTCACTTTCTCTGCTTTGTGTTTACATTTGAGCTTTTCTGCTTCCTGCTCCTGACACCAGGCCTGTCACCTACTACCATTATGACTGTCTAGCCTCTGGAACCATAGGCCTAAATAAACTCTTGTGTGAGTTGTCATGCTCGGGGTGTTTATCACAGCAGCAGAAAAAGTAACTAATATACCAGATAAGCCACTATCACCAACCTCGTTGTAACACTTGTTAGTCAAGGGGTTAGGGAGGTGATTCAGTAGACAAAATGCTTAGACCTCAGTACTAGCCTAGCCACAAAGCTCAGATGATTTAAAAGTTAAGGGTGATGGTTTATACTTATAATCTTAATGCTGAAGAGGCAGAGACAGGCAAATTCCTGGGGCTCTCAGACAAATGAACAACATAAGAACAGTTAATAAAACACCCTTTCATCAAAGATGAAAGTGTTCTTGGTCCTAAAGAAGGTACCTAAGGCAAGAATAAGGGGGAAACGCGGCTGGTGTAGGCTGGATAACTCTAGAAGCAAGAGGCTAGGAAACTAAATGCTTTGGGGAAGCTCGACTGAGCACAGGAGTCATTATGTGGGTAAAACTACCGGGAATTCCTCAAGATTTTTGTTAGAATCCCAATCAACTGACTAAGAACTTTAGGTGGCAGTTGCCTTTAGTCCCAGCACTTGAGAGGCAGAGGCAGGCTGATCTCTGAGTAGAGCTAAGGATATGGTCCAGTCAGTACAGTAAGCCTGCGGACCTGTGCCTGAAGCCCAGCACCCACATAAAAAGGTGGGTATGGTAGTGTATTCCTCTAATCTTAGTGCTGGAAAGGCAGAGACAGGAGAATCCTTGAAGCATGCTGGCCAGATGGGCTAGTCAGATCCAGGCTCAGCAAGAAGTTCTGTTCCAAAAAAATAAGATGGAGAACAATTGAAGAAAAAACCTGATATCAAACACTCATCTCCACATTCATGTGCACACACACACACACACACACACACACACACACACACACACACGGATCTCAAAAGTAAGGATATTTTTGTTTTTACTTTATCTACAGATGTCCTTAACTTATCACCAGCACAACTATACTATAACAAACATTAAATATATTCCCCAAGAAGAAACATAAGCTGGTGAGATGGTTCAGCAGATAAGAAAACACTGACTGCTCTTCCGAAGGTCTTGAGTTCAAATCCCAGCAACCACATGGTGGCTCACAACCACCCGTAATGAGATCTGACACCCTCTTCTGGTGCATCTGAAGTCAGCTACAGTTTACTTATGTATAATAATAAACAAATCTTTAAAATAAAAACATAAACCTAGACAGAAACAAAGAAACAAACAGTGGATATAAATAAAGGCAAAATAAGAAATACAGGGAAATTGTTAGATAAATATCGAATTCAGGAGACACTGATAATATGTTATGGATTCCAACCCACAAAGAGAAGTTAAGCAGGTAAGTTGGATGAGGGAAAGGGTCTCCAGGCCTGACAGGCACAAGGACACATTCGTAGAGAATGCCTTCTTCTACTCCTTGGAAAAAGTAACAATTTAACTAATTTGTCCTTGCTATTAAATATAAAAATCACAGCTACCTTAACCACAAACCTTAACATACACATATGTACATGTGCACGCACATACACACACCCCGTCTATTGATACAAACAATGTATTTAGACTAAATATAGGAGAGAAACTTGATAGTCCTATGGGAAGCAATCACCCTGAGTACAAGGGTTGGGACACATTTAAGAGCTCTCTCTCTCTCTCTCTCTCTTCTCTCTCTCTCTCTCTCTCTCTCTCTCCCTCTCCCTCTCTCTCACTCTCTCACCTGCTGCAGGTCACCCTGACCTCTCTGGAGTTCAACTGTCTTAACTGGAATGAGCTGAGTTTGGACAAGGTGACCTCCAAGGCCTGCACAGAAGAATTCTCTCTGACCTCCATCCAGCTTGCAGGTGCATTTGCAATCTGCCCCAGGGCTCACTGTGGGTCGCTGTGTGGCTGTCAGTGTCAGAGTGTCTTATGTCTAGAGAATGTTTCTTACAACACTGTTGGCTTGTTGCTGTAACAATGCACTTTCTTTAATATCGTTTGAATATTTAAACATGAGAGTGAAATGTTGCTTCTACCAGGACAAGAATGTGTACTTATAAAGCTGGCTGAGCAGACTCCCTCTGGAATTGTGGCGATGTGCTAGGTGGATTCCGTTCCTGCTTCTATCAGTCACTTTTAGGGTTTGGGGTTTTTTTTTCCCCTTCTCTTTTAACTGGCTCTAATTTAGACAGTACACTGTGTCATTTGCACAGGGAAGGTATGGTGAGGCTGTGACCTGGTAAGCTTGCTCTCAAAACAGAAGCTAGGAATCCTATCAATTCTATGCAAATGAGCATGTTTAAACGTCTTAATTTAATGCAAAATGTTACAGGTACACATGCATCGGGGTTGTTTTTATGGCTAGTTCTTAAACAAATTTCATGCTTCATCCAACTTTTTTTTTTTTTTTTTGGTTTTTCGAGACAGGGTTTCTCTGTATAGCCCTGGCTGTCCTGGAACTCACTTTGTAGACAAGGCTGGCCTCGAACTCAGAAATCCGCCTGCCTCTGCCTCCCAAGTGCTGGGATTAAAGGCGTGCGCCACCACGCCCGGCTTTCTTCATGTCTTTATTTATTTATTTATTTACCAACTTTTTGATTTAACAATCAGTCCTGGTCTTGTTAGCTAACAAAGACCCCTCCATAATTTCACAATTGGGGTTCTCTTTCTGTGAATTGGATGGAGTGGTCTTGATAGTAGACATCTAGCTTCCGTTAAAAAACAAACAACAGCAACAAATCCTCAGGATCTGAAATGGCTCAGATGTGGTTCTTTACCATCCCTGGCTTTTCAGACTAGGTAAGCAAGAGGTAAGCAGACCACAGCAGGGGAGAGCTGTTGCAAAGTCTGAGACAGCGCTCAGGAAACCCTGGCTCTTCTCTCAGGCGTCCAGGCTTTGCCCAACTGTCACCTCTGCCTCTCCTCACGTTCCCTGTGTCCTCATAGCAGGCAGAGAATGTAGCATAAAGGGCATTCCACCTCAAATGAGGACACACTGGCCCAAAAATTTAAATGATCTCCGCAAAACTATTAAAAGAAGCTGCCTCAGTTTCCTCCAAGCTACTCTTCGTGTCTGAAGACTTTGAAGTGGAGGCAAAAATGAGATCCCAAAGAAGTTTATCTCCAATTCTCTTAGGTATCCTGAGTTTTATCTGGTCTTAACACATTTTAACACAGATAAATTAATCAAACACTAACTGCGTTTGATGTAGGAATAAACAGAGGGTGTGAGATGGAAATAGAATTGCGAGGTTTTTCCGGGAAGGTGGCTGGCTTACGCTTGTCAGTGTCCAGAGGCAATCAGACGAGAAAGCACTGAGACCCACTGACTAAAATGTCCAGAGGACCTTAGCGAACATCGGGGTGGCAATATGTTAATTTAAAGTGAAAAATAGAATTGTCACACAGACCGGAATTATTCAGGTTCTTTTCTCACGGTGTTCAGGGGAAAACCAAATGGCAATCTGAGCCTCTCATTACCATGAGAAATCACCGTGAAAGACTCGGAAGCACTTTCAACCTGTGTGGGTTTTCTGCAGTTTCTGTCTACACAGGGAGACCTTTGCTAGAACCAGAAGACTGCTTCAGGGACATGAGACCGGAAAGGGCTTCAGTCCACACTCTGAACATACGAGTCACAATGGGGGACATTCACGCACTTGGAAGTCTGATAGTGAATTCCCTCTTCTGTGATTTGAGCTTGCCCCCCCACACACACACACACAGCCAGTCGTGCCCTGTTCTCTAGGTGTGCCATCTCTTTAAGTGTGTTAACAGTTAGTCATGCAGGGGACAGAGCCACAGTCTGAGACACTGGCCTGTCCCCTCCAGGGAGCTACGCATATCTTTCTCTGCTGTGTTTGACGTCTCCTATAGCCTCACGGCTGTTGCTCCTTCTAGGAGCAATGGCTTCCCAAGAACCACCCACTGTCTGGTGGAGAATACAAGCCTGCTTGAAATGGAGGCTCAGAAATGACCCATTTAACCTGATCTTATGGACCCTGTTTTATCCCAAAGACAGACAAATCTGAATATTCTAGAACAACAGCAACAAAAACAAAATCAGTGTATTTGTCAGAATCGGCTATTTTGTCAAAGCCCTTCTAAATGGACACGCTAAATAGCCATATAATAGCCATACGTCATAATGATTTTTAATAGGTTACATTATAGGTCTACAGCTTCACAACTATAGTGTGCACTGATTTTTATTCTCATCTTTAACCTTCTTAAGATGAAGCTATTCAAGCCAAAGTAAAGAGAACTCTGTAGGTTTATTATAAACTTCCTTGGGTGTCGTGGTGAGACGTGAGAATGAGGTGGCTCTGGCTAAATTCTCAGCTCCTGATTCCTAAAGAATAAAGGGGAGAGGAAACGGAACAGTAGCAACCAGATATATAAGTGACCTAATGTCATAAATTTCACACCAGAACATACGGGAACAAAGAGGAAAAAACTGCACAAACCCATTCCTGAGTCCTCACCCCTTGCCCGAGAGTTTAAACTATTGATTGTATTAAAGTACTGAGAATTCTCATTAATACAATAATGCAATGAGGTAGATCTCATTTAATTGCAGCTCCTAGTTACAGAATGCCAGGAGACAGGCTCCCAGTATGACAGTGCTTAGGTGGTGGGACAAACCTTCAGTCTACATGGGTACTGCCAGCAGAAGGGGTGAGTACTGCCCTCAAAATGAGAGATAGTGGATTGTCACAAAGTGAGTCTATCCTGAGTGCTTACTCCTTTTTTTTCCCACAGAGCTCTAACTCTTGTCTGTTTCTCTACCCTAGGATTGTCATCAGAAGTCAAGGAAAAAAAGAGGAGGGGGGAGGGGAGGAGGAGAGAGGAAGAGGAGGAAGAGAGAGGAGAGGAATGGAGAGGAGAGGAGAGGAGAGGAGAGGAGAGGAGAAAGAATTGGATTTCCGGTCTCCAAAACCATGAGCTAAATAAGTTTTTTTGGTTTTTGTTTTTCTTTATAAACAGCTTCGGGTATTTTGTTATAGTAACACAAAAAGGGTTAATAACAACACCAGTCTGGAGGGAAGCAAACTGCATTAACTTTAACTTTCTTCTCCTGGCAGACCATTAGGAGAAACCTACAAAAGTGGGAAAGTGAACTACAGGACTGATGAAAGCTAGCCAGGATCATCTCACTTGGCTAGAGGCAAACACTTGAGTGTGTCTGTGAGGGCGTGTTCAGACTGGATAAAATGAGTGGCAGGGTCAGGTGTAGGGTGTGTAAATCAGCATCCTGAATGTGGGTGGCACCAACACATACCCTGGAGGCTTCCTGGTAACAAAAGCAGACAAAGAAGAAAGGCAGCTGAGAGCTGGTATTCCCCACCCCACGACCCGGCCGGCCATGACACTGAGCTAAAATGTACTTGCCATGTTCTTCCTGCCATGACTGGCTGCTCTTCT
The DNA here is from genome assembly GCA_902729485.2 of Mus minutoides. NCBI lineage: Eukaryota > Metazoa > Chordata > Mammalia > Rodentia > Muridae > Mus > Mus minutoides. Next base: position 27,843 of record CACVCL010033846.1, on the reverse strand, counting down.
GTGTCTGTGAGCAAACATATCTCCCTGACCTGGAAGCTGGTTTGTCATAGCAAAACAAAATTAAATACAGGAGCAGAGTGAAGACTCTCAGTTTGATCATTCTGTCCAAAAGTCACCATGCGTTCCCCAACGACAGGCAGTGCATCTGGGAGAGAACAAGGAAAAACCAGAGCCCTGGGTTTCACGTCAACTGGACACAAGCTGGAGTCATCTGGGAAGAAGAGACCTCAGGTGAGAAAAGGCCATCATCAGATTGGTCTGTGGACAAGTCTAGGGGGCATCTTTTTGATTGAAGGTTGCGATTAGAGGTTGCAGGTGGTCCTGGGTGGCGTAAGAAAGCAGGATGAACATGCCTTGGGAAGCAAGCCAACAAGCAGCACTCCTCCATGGCCTCTACTTCAGTTCCCTCAGGCTCCAGGAGCCTGCCTTGGCTTCCTCCCATGATGGAAGATAAAATTAACCCTTTCCTCCTCAAGTTGCTTTTGGTCAGAGTTTTTTTTTTTTTTTTTTTTTAAAGATTCACTTTTATTTATTATATGTAAGTACACTGTAGCTGTCTTCAGACACTCCAGAAGAGGGTGCCAGATCTCGTTACGGATGGTTGTGAGCCACTATGTGGATGCTGGGATTTGAACTTATCACCTTCGGAAGAGCAGTCGGGTGCTCTTACCCGCTGAGCCATCTCACCAGCCCCTTGGTCAGAGTTTTATCTCAGCCATGAGAGTCAAACTGAGACAACAGCCAAGACCACATGACCTCCCTCTACTCCCAGCTCACACCCAAGACCTGCTACTTCCTCACATTAGAGAAAGCAGCAACAGCCTCCCTCGCATTATAGATTAGAGGAAATGAAATGAGACATCACAGGGAAGGACTTTTAAAGTCATCCAAACCGGAGTAGAGCAAGCAGAAGAATCCGCTTGCAGCTTCCCAGGCAGAGCCTGGAGGCTTCCTGGTAACAAAAGCAGACAAAGAAGAAAGGCAGCTGAGAGCTGGTATTCCCCACCCCACCACCCGGCCGACCATGACACTGAGCTAACAGAATGAATCCAGCCTGGAAGTCTGTCCACACACCAAGCAGATCCAACTGAAGTAAGCGAGCGTTTGCAACAGGGTTTAAAGATAAAGTGGTAATAGGTGAGGGTGAAAGGAGAAGCAGATGAAGGAAAACACAGTGAAATCCACAGCCACATTATAAAATTACGGCAAAAATTAGAACTGACAAGAGCAAATGAGGTACTTCAGAAAATTCATTCGAAAAATGGGATTGGCTCAGGATAAACACACTGAATACACATGGAAAAATGGGATTGGCTCAGGATAAACACACTGAATACACATGGAAATTAAGGAGAATCTAACAGACACTGGAAAAGTAAAAGGACTTTGGGGGCTTTTTATTATTGTTTGTTTGTTTGTTTGTTTGTTTGTTTTGTTTTGTTTTGACACAGAATCTTTCTTCGTAGTCCTGGCTGTCCTGTCTCTATATAGACCAGGCTGCCCTGAACCAGTGATTGAGCCTATAGAGTCTGGGATTAAAGGGAGAACTGCCATGCCCACGCCATAGCTTTAAAAGAGTCTTTATTCTAAGATAGTTAATATATGGTACATACTTATAAGATAGGGATGAATAAGCGAATGTACAATGTACATTAGTGCATTATTCTAAGTGTATTTGTGTGTCCCGCCTACATCAGGGAGCACACACGTTCTGGGGGATCATACATGAGAGCACTTCTGAAAAAGAAACAAGACAAGATCACTCTCTCATCAAAATGGAGACAAATCCTAATAGTTTTATAAGACTTCAATCTTTTTTTTTTTAATAGAGAATTCTTCAACATCTGGAAAGTCAAATAAACATCACCTTAAGAATGGAAAGAAACATCTGACTGGCTTCAAATTTCTGTACCGAAAGACTTCTGCATCCACACTCAGAGTTAGAGAGAGAGAGAGAGAGAGAGAGAGAGAGAGAGAGAGAAACATGCATATATACCATACATATACCCCAAAAAGAATAAATTTAATTTTTTTTAAATCTTAAAAAAAAAAATTAAAGGAAGACATTTTAATGCAGGAATATCCAGCCTTAGTAAGATTGGATGATGAATAGTAAACCCACTGAAATATTAATTCAATACTCTTGCTGTTCTTAATTTGAATTTATTAGCATCTATGATAAAGATGACTAACAGATGCTGCAGGGTATGGGGGAGACAGGAAGAGTGGGGTGTCGTCTCCTCTTATTTCTTCTACGTGTCATTTACTGTGAAACTTGTGTTATAACCTGGACAGCACACAACTGAATGGGCTGGCTGATGACTTCCAAGCCTTTGAGGGATGCTTCAGAAGCCAATCTCTAGGAGCAAAAGAAGATGTGTTCAAAATTCACCAGTTTAAGTCTTCTTTGTATATTTTGCTTCTGTTAAACTCAGCAGACTTGAACTAAGTATTTATAGAAAAGAATCTATTATGATTATATATCTGTAAAGATTTTTTTTAAGATCTGAAAAATTTTAAAACAGCCTCTATAATAAGCCCTATATACCCCATGGTAGACAGCTTTCTGCCACTATAGCAAAACTCCTGAGTGATTAGATTATAAATGGTAGTGGTTTCTTATGCCTCGTGGTTCTAAAAGGTCCCAGTGTGTGTGTGAGGTGTGTGTGTGAGGTGTGTGTGTGAGGTGTGTGTGTGTGGTTTGTGTATGAGGTGTGTGTGTGAGGTATGTGTATGAGGTGTGTGTGTGTGTGTGTGTGGGGTGTGTGTGTGTGGTGTGTGTGTGAGGTGTATGTGAGGTTTGTGTATGAGGTGTATGTGTGAGGTATGTGTGTGAGGTGTGTGTGTGAGTGTGAGTATGTGTGTGTGTGTGTGTGTGTATGAGGTGTATGTGTGAGGTATGTGTGTGAGGTGTGTGTGTGAGTGTGAGTGTGTGTGTGTGTGTGTGTGTGTGAGGTATGTGTGTGAGGTGTGTGTGTGAGTGTGAGTGTGTGTGTGTGTGTGTGTGTGTGTGTGTGTGTGTGTGTGTTGTGTGAGAAAGGAAATAGAACCCTCCCTGGGCCAGGAGGGAAAGACCAGGATCCCAGAAGCCCCTTCAAGATCAAACCATTGAGTCCAGCTCCCCCAGTAGACTCACTCCCGTCACCTCTGTCTCTGTAGAAGCCTTGAAACATGGGCTGCAGCAGCCCTCTATCTCACTTGCTGGGAGCTGACATTCACTGGTCTTGTTTCATCCACCAACCATGCACCTATCCTGCAATTGACTCTTTAAAAAAAATGTTTATGGTTGCCACCCAAAGACCAGACTTTGTATGGACAGCTTCACATATCTATGTATTACACTTTGCTCTCATTACCTCGCCACAGCGGCTTCTCCAGGATCCTCTGTCCATCTCTACCCTGATAGGGCCATCCTTGCTTTAATTGCTTGCACTCTCCACTGCCCACTCTGCTTCCCTTTAGAACCCATCATCCCCTCTCAGTGTCCCACTGTAAGTTCTTGTCCTACATGTGTGTGTATATGTATCGTATATGTGTGTATATGTATATCCCCCATGACAGAAAGCACATACTTGTGGTCTGACTTGGACTTTATCCCTGCTGCACCCCCCTTTTAGTTACCTAGCTTCTCAAACCCTCATTTTCCTTCTCAGGATCCTGGACAGGGTGGGTCAGGGGTCATACAAGCCTCAAGGTATTAGCTCACCTCGGTGCTGTGAGCATTAAGGGAAACCTGCAGGGTTCTGACCAATAAATGCTACTGTTATCATAGTATCACAGTGAGCAACGTCCCTGCATCCCGATCTCCTGCTACAGTCCTGCTAGTTTGGAGAGCTCTCTTTCTGGCAACAATGACTTCATCTCTGTTTGACTTGGATGTTGACAGAGGATGCCCTTCCAAGACCCTTGGGCAGTGCTGCACAGGTTCAATAGCTGCCTAAGGGCAGACACAACAGCATACCATCCAAGATGCTTCTAGAGCAGCGTGTGGCGGGCCACATCTGCAATGCCAGTACTGAGGTGGGAAACTAGCCAGACAAGCTGACCTACTTGGGAAACTCCAGGCCAGTGAGAGACCCTGTCTCAAAAAAAAAAAAAGGCAGAAGCTAGAGAGATGGCTCAGTGGCTGAGAGCACTTGCTGCTCTGGCAGAGGACCCGAATTGTGTTCCTAGTATCCGTATCAGGTAGCTCACAAACTACCTATAGTTCAGTCCCAAGAAAACCAACATCTCTTCTGGCCTCTGTGGGTGACGTTCCTTTGAGGTTTTCTGGGAGTGCACATACATACACTCAGACCCACACACATACACATAAAATAAATAAATCTAGGGAGAAAAAACACAAGGTAGATGGCTCATGAGGCACAAAACCTAGAGTTGACCTCTGGCGTCCACGTGCACACACACAGATCTCCATGTACACACACACACACACACACACACGCACACACACACACACACACAAAGTTCCTGTACTATATGGCATCCCAGAAATGGAGTGTTAGCCTTCCCAACTATATAATCTATTAGAAATGTTTGTTCCCATGAAAGAGTGTGGTAATAACCAGGAGCCAGGGCTCCTAATTAGCCGTACAGCATTATTCAGGCAGCTTCTCCCCACAAAACGATGTCTGATGTGGAACTGTGACCCTAACTTCTTTGCCAGCTCAACGCTCACTCTGATCAGGTGCCTCCCACAAAGCTGGCAGAGATGGCCAGAAGCCATGGCAGTCTAAAAACACCTCCACCAAGCGCCTCTTCCCATCAGAGCTGTCACATTTGACTGGAAAAACAAAACTCTTTGTCGCTTCTAATAAGGATGAAGAGCCTGACGGGGTAATGACTTCTTCCCCTCCCCCAGCGCTAATCTCAAATACAATAATGCCTAAATATAATTTTTATGCTTGGACATTCTGCTGCTGACTCAAAAGTGAGCTCTTTGTTTGTATCTCAGTCCAGGGCTCAGAAACCAAGATGGGGAGAGGTGGACGTGCCAGGGGAACAGCCCCTCCCTCCTGCCTGAAATGGTGTATGACAGACGAGATATATGATGAGGGTACAAAGCTCTGGTGATAATAGCTTTTCTTATTTATCGATTGCAAATAAAATTCACAGAGTGTGAAGCTGCCAGCGGCAGTGGCGGGAGCTGGGCCGGGAGGCCATCAGGAAGTGTGTGCACAACTCAGAGCTAGGAAGGTCTGGTGGAGGCCAGGCTAGACTTGGAGATGGCTGAGCCTGGTGGCAGCTGCCCACTACTGCTAACCTACTAACATCCTGGGCAGAAGGCACAGTTGCCTTCCTGCCTCTGTCTCCCCAGGCAAAAGAGAGGTTCTCAAATTTAGAACCAGCTGCTGTACCACTGTGAGCAAGATATGAGACTGAACAGGAGATGGGAGCCCTCCTGGCATCTGTGTTCTTCCCTATGAAAGGAAGAGGTTGCATGTCCAGAGCCCCTACCCATCCACCTCCATCTTTCTTCTTTTTGTTCTGGTTAGATGCAAAGAGAAGATTTAGCCCACATTTGTGGGGATGCAACTGTACAAGCACATGGTTATTGGGGTCATCTTGGACTCTACCAAAGGATCTCCCTTCATACCCTGTCCTATGGTTGGTTCTTGGGTTTGTGTGATATACGTTGTATAGGCTAATTGCCATGTGCTCTTTGAGTTCATGGAGAAGTTGGCTGTGGAGACAGGATTGCACATAAACACGCACCGTGTTTTCTCAACACGGCCTCCAAAGCCCCTTGTCCAAACATGGGTGTGTCCCCCCAACTCTGTGACACGGAGAGAAGAGAACAACAAAACATTCCATGAGAAAAAGCACTGTGCTCTTGAGAACAGCCGGAAGCTTAAGCATTCAATTCTCTGGCTTACCTCACACAAGTGGGCCTGCAGTGGGAAAGAGAAACCAGACATTCAGCCATGGGAAGCTCAGCCACAGAGAGAACGTTCAACTGGGAATACCAGCTGACCGCCTCATCTGTCCAGTCAGCTTTGCTGGATGTTGTGACCATCCAGTTCAAAGATGTTTTCTCTATCTGCTGCTATTTGGTCTTTTAAGTCAGAAGCTTCCCCTGAGAGGACCCTGTTCTGCTTGGAACTCTCACTATTGGGACTAACTCTATCTGTCCTCTGTCCTCTGTGTCTCTGTCTCTCTCAATCTCTCTGTGTCTCTGTCTCTGTCTGACTCTCTCTCTCTCTCTCTCTCTCTCTCTCTCTCTCTGCTACTTGATATTTACTCTTTTACTTTGGCTTGCCGTAATATTTAATAAATTCACTCATTCAAGACTGAGAGTATGTCTGTGGTAAATCATTCTCCAGACCATAAAAAACAGTCGGTTTCGGTCTGTAGAATTTTTGACTCTTGCTTCTAAAAATAAGTCTTCCCCCATTAGAACCCATCAGTATGATACCCAGGTTGATACCCAGGTTCTGTCCCTTTTATTCTGAGGCTGGGAACTAAGAGTCATGGAAAAGGTTTTACCTCTATCCTAGCAAGTTTCTTTTCAAAAAGAAAAAAAGATTTACTTTCATTTTATGTGCGTGGATGTTTTGCCTACATGTATGTCTGTGTACCTTGTGTGTGTCTGGTGCCCAAGATGGCCAGAAGAGGGCATTGGATCCCCTGTACCGGGAATCACAGACGAGTAAGAATCCTGTGGGTGACTCCAGGCCTCTGGAAAAGCAGACAGTACACTTCTGCTCCAATCTAGCAATCCCTGGTGCATCTCTCCAGGATGCAGCTAGAAAAAGGAGCTGTCCTAGGGCAAGGCCAGTTTCTAAGAAAGTGGGTGGATGAGCCTGAGTTTAATCACATAGTGATTATCACTTCTCTGCTATTAAATATTCAAAAAGTTATTTGAGCTTGGGGGAGGGGGCTTTGCTCGCAGACTGAGTCTGCTCTGAAGACCTATGGCATGATAACCAGCCAGCAACTGTGTATTGGACACTTGGGCCATGCTCAGAGAAACCATACATATTCTTATTACAAAAAGATAATTATGTGAGTTGATGGACACTTTAATAATCTTGACTGAGGTGGCCACTTCACACTGCATACATATGTGTTTATGTTATAGATACGGTTCTGTATTGTATGTGTTTACAATTACTCAGTTGACATCTCTAAAGTAGGGGGAAAGAATTGCCTGAGGTAGGATCTGTGAGAAGTTTGCATTCCTCCCAAGTGGAGGCTACAGGTGGAGGCTACACTGGTTGCTCTCTTTGGGGTTAGAGTTCTGCAAAAGCATACACAATAAAGCCTGTGCTAACTTTTTACATTCGTACAGCTGATGTGTGAAAGAGTCAGAAAAGGAGAGTTGTGGACACTGTAAATCAGATCAACTTTATCTGGAAGCCCTGAAGACACCAAGTCAAGGAAATGAAGTGGCCATTTTCAGTTAAAAGACTGGGCATGGCAACATACATCTTCCATTCTAGCACTCAAGAGGCAGAGGCAGAGGCAGAGGCAGGAGGATCTCTGTGAGTTCAAAGCCATCCTAGTCTACATAATGAGACCTTAGCTAGATGAAAGGAAGGATTGGGTGGGAGCACATCAGCAACCTTAAAATATTTTCAATATGCAAAATGTCTATTTGGAAAGACTTTGAACATACATATAGTCAGTGAATAAGGTGCTAAATCATAAGCTATGTTTAAATCCTTTTTTTAAAAAAAAATGAAAGGCAGGCTGAAAAGATGGCTCAGAGGTTAAGAGCACCTACTATTCTAGCAGAGAGCCTGTGTTCAGATACCAGCACCCAAATGGCAGCTCCCAGCTACCTGTAACTCCAGTTTCAGGGAATTTGATGTCCTCTCCTGGCCTCCATGGGCACCTGCATGCATGCCACATATGTACACATAGGCAAACACACACACTCATACACACACACATACACACACACACTTAAGATCAATAATTAAACCTTTAGAAAAAGCACTTCATGCATTAAATCAGACTGTGGTCTACATATACATATGTGAGTCTTTTCAGCAAAGATTTGGATGGCAGAGCAAGAACGTGGCTTTTCAGTTAATAGTGAAAGTCTCCAGACAAGAAACAAATTACAGGGCTAGTGAGATGGCTCAGCGGGTAAGAGCATCCGACTGCTCTTCCGAAGGTCCCGAGTTCAAATCCCAGCAACCACATGGTGGCTTACAACCATCTGTAATGAAATCTGATGCTCTCTTCTGGAGTGTCTGAAGACAGCTACAGTGTACTTACATATAATAAATAAATAAATCTAAAAAATAAAAAACAGAAAGAAAGAAATTACAGAGAATAAAAATCAGGATCACAAAAGGTCCCAGCCAAGGCTGAGCTCCTGTAGTTGCAACTGCTGGAGCACTGATGAAATAAACCAAACCAGAGGTAGAGGCCCACGCCTCGAGTCTCAGCAGATTAGATGGCTGGCAGATGTCTATGAGTTCCAGGCAAGCCACAGCTATATAGCAAGACCCTGTCTTTAAAAAAAAAAAAAAAAATTAAAATTCATCGTGCCTCAGAAATCAGTGCACAGGCTTCCATTCATGACTGACACACACAGTCGTTATTCATTCGACGGAGATTTACTGGGTGGTTGACAGGCTGGCAGGGGGATGCCAGGAAGATCTCTATCTTCCCTAAAGCTTATTGTCCAGTGAAGACTAACTACAGCTCAGCCAAACTGTTATCAGAGGCAGCTCTTACTTATTGGAGATCTTAAGCCAAAGATAATGATAACCAGCATTTTCTGACTGATCTGCAGATAGCCGGCTGTTCACGTTCTCTTCCACACTCAGTCTTCCAGTGGCTAATGCTATCCCAGTTCCGGAAGGAAGATGCCAACATCGTATGCAGGTCAGTTCCTAAGGTGGTTCCTGAACTTTCTGCCATCAAAGCTGTCCCATACCAGACTTAATTCTTCACTGCTGCCTGTCAAAGCCTCGGGCCTCTAAGATGGCACTAGAGTGTGGTCTGCTGGGGTTTTCAGCTGGCTGCTATGTTCTTGTGGGCCCAAGGGAAGGGAAGCTATAGGGTAAGAACTCAAGGAAGCCTTGGGCAGAGATGGGGCCTGCTGGCCTGCTATGCAAGGTGACTCCCATACCACTGCCCCGCCTGAATGGAGCAGACACGCCTTAGGTTGAGGGAGAAATTGGCCACTAGGGGGCAGGATGCACATTGAGCAATCCCCACAAAACCAGGGATAGACCTTTGTAGGAAGACAAATTGCAGGCCTCCTTACCCAACCCAATGCTGGGTCAATGTTCGCTTTGTTCCCACAGTGACTTTTACAACAGAATATGATACATGATATCTGCATGTCAAACCAAAATGATGGGAAGAATCTTCCTTGTGATTGGATCCCATTTTTTTTTCTACTATTCTCAGAATTGCAAAACTTCATATAGCTCAATAAAGAGATTAAAAGACCAAAGCTTCTTGGTTCTCTTAGCACCTTTCACGGACTTTACAGTACAGTCTAAAGGAGCAAACACCCACAACCTAATGTCCATGTGATAATAAGTCACCAGGGTTTGGGGATCTGCCAAAGGTTCAAATCCCGGTCCAAATACTCACCAACTGTGACTTTGTTCAAGTCTCTTAACCCTTCATGAACATCAGTCTCCTCATCTATAAATCAGAACCCACCCAAGATGGTTTGTTCGAATGGGGCAGGTATTCGATGAACTGCTATCTTCAAACACTTACAGTCAGCACGCTTAGCCTATGCTGCCATCTGTAATGGTCATTGTTAGCAGGATAGAAGTTTAGCTGTACATTCTAAAGGTCACCTTGCCCTCCTCTTGTCACAAGTCTCCTGCGCTGCAGCCACCACCTCCTTCTCTGTTACAGATCAAGAGGCTTCCTTCCTCAGACAAAAGGCCAGCCCTTCAGTCCACAGCCCAGAGTCACATTCTCCCATCTTCCCTGGGAACTGGACGTCTCTGATCAACACTACACCTGACTTTACATCTTCATCTCTCTCCCTCCACCCACCCGCTCACCCCTCCCGTAGCATTCCCTAGTTTAAACTGTAGCTGAGCCTATTTTGTCTCAAAAGAAAAACAGATGCGTAATGGCAAAACCTCCATAATAGCTGTGGTGATTTGAATATGCTTGGCCCATAGGAAATGGCATTATTGGCAGGTGTGGCCTTACTGAAAGAAGTAAAGCCTTGTTAGAGGAAGTGCGCCACTGTGGAGGCAGGGCTTTGAGGTCTCACAAATGTGTTCGAGGCTGGCCAGTGTGATCCAGAGACTCCTACTGGCTTGCTTTGAATCAAGATGTAGAATCCTCAGCTTCTCCAGCACCATGTAGGCTGGATGCTGCCATGTTTCCCGCCATTATGGTGTCTGTCATTCCATTTCACTTCTCCCTTGACTTTCAACAGTAGTGACATCTGAATCAGCAGTCACAACACAAACTATTCTTAGGTCTGTGGTTCCCCTACCTTTTCTGCCTAGTTGGCAGATGCTGGGAACCTCCAGGCTCCTAGACCTTCCTTCCTTTCTTATCTACTTACAATTGGTCCTTAGGATCCAGTTTCTCTCTCCATGCCCAGTGTGCCCCTTTGACACCTGAGCATCACCTGAACACCTGGACTCATCACGCTCAAACTGAACATGCTTCCTCTTCCCTGTACACATGTGACTCCGCTTCTCCAACAGGCTCTAATGGTGAAGCAAAATCTGCACCTCGTGCAGCCATGCAGTGAGGTCAGAAATTTCTAGAGCATTCTTACTGCTTTCCTTTTCAATTTACATGCACTTGACGTTCTTTCAGAGGACGAGAGTTTGGTTCTTAACACCTACATGGAGCAGTTCACAACTGCTATCTATGACTGGTAGTATATATCATACCCTGAAACCTGATACTCTGAGCCCACTGGGAAGGCTGTTCCTATAGACCTGAGTTTCTGAGAGAAGAAAGTAGGTTGTAAGAAAGTGAAGAGTGACTGTAACCAGCTATTCTTTCAAAAAATCCCTTCCCTGCCAATCATGGCGGCACATGCTGCCCAGCACTCAGGAGACTCCGTGTGTTTGAAACCAGCTAGGTCTACCTACTGAGTTCCAGGCCAGCTTGGGCTACATAGTCACACTCTGTTGAAAAAGGAGCAAGGTTGGGGAGGAGAACCAGAAGGGGAGGAGTGGGGGGAGGACAATTGTTCACTAGCAAAGGCAAAAGCATAAAAAGAAGCTTGGGAATTTAGCTTTCACGGTCACAGGGAGGACCAGGAAGGCAGATACCCCAGCTAGAGTTAGGCACAAACAATTCCCGGTGCCCTCGCACCAGACATGTGACAGGGATCCAGGAAAAAGATAGCATGGAGAAAAAGAGACCTGTTTACACCTTAGGCTCACTGGAGAGCCCCTTCCCCAGGACCCCCAGAGTAGCCTAGGAACCAACAGAAGGCAGAGTACTCAGCCCCGCTCTCAGGAGGAGCCATAAAGAGAGCGGCACAACACAACGGAAGCTGGTTGTAAAACTTAAGCAGATCAGACACCATAAAATACTTTGTAATGCGCCATTGAGGCAGCCAAATAAGAGGCTTGAATAAATTTATATTCCAATTGCTAAACATTACAGTCAATTTAAAAACCCACAAAAGTTTTGCCGAACAACTGTATAACTTAGAATGGATCTGTCGCAGCATACCGTCCCTAATAGACGAGACATAAAACAGTCACAGCTAACTCCCTCTCACCTGCTAAATCATCTTGAAATAGTTCTGCTAGCTCAACTCTCCCTTTTTCTTCCTTTCGAAAAACACTGGAAGGTAATTCTTAGATTAATGTGAATTTTATTTATTTATTTATTATTTATTCACCTTTTTCCCCCTCCAGACAGAAAGTACTAAAAACTTGTCAGGGCCAGGGATTTATTATGCCTGAAGCCCTGCCTTCCGCCTCTGGTGAAAGCCCTCTGCCTGTTTTGGGGGTTGTTTCTCATTCATTAAGCTTTGGTGAGATTATCAGCTTACAGCAGCTGTTTTATAGATGTTGAAATTGCTAAATATGCACATACGTGTATGGCAAACATGAACATGTACCTGTACACACACACTTATTCGCGCACACACAAGGCCACGTACCAAAGGGAAAACATTCTTGTCAGATGTGCTCTGACTGACAGGCTCCCTTCCCCACTCTTCTGCTCTATTCCAAACCACTCAACCTCTGTCAGAACTGAAGGAAACAAGGAAATGCCATGCACCCAAATTCTGGGGCTGTTCTCCTCAACTAAAGGAGCCATCTCCTATCTCATTCAGAAGGGACATCTGTAGTATCTATTAGCATATCAAAGCATCTGAGGGCCTCCAGCCTTTCTGTTCCCATGGTTCTCAGAGGTTTTCACCCCACCCTACCCTAAACTCCAGCTCTTGGTCTTCCCCTTATAGTCTTCCCCTCTCCATCCCCTCTTTCCTGTGCCTCTTAGTCTGCTTTCCTCCCTCCCTCCCTCCCTCCCTCCCTCCCTCCCTCCCTTCCCCCTTCTCTCCCCCACCTCCTCTCCTAGCCTGATCCAGTCTGCTGGCCATGTTTAGTCTCTTACCTTCTCTCTCAGTTCTGAACCCTTCCACACTCCTCTGGCTGTACTGTCCTTCATATCTACAATAAAAACATTCTTCTCAACCATACCTTGGAGCTTCCATGTCCTCAGTCTATGCAATTGCGGGGGTTTTTTGAAGCCCCATTACTGCAGTGCGAGATATCAGCAAGAACCATCTTTGCCTTGGGTGTGTTCCCATTTCCAAGCCAAGAGTTATCCCGCAGAACAAAAACAAAACAAAACAAAAACAAACCAATAATGGTGGCTATTGCCATTGTTCGGCTGTTGTGACGGAGATCTAGGGAGGCAGACACTTTGTTAAGTATGACACGTCAAAAGACGCATACGGAATCAGTGCTCCAATTTCTCTGTCCTGTGGGGAGAGCTGAGGTGAGATCTGAGCAAAAGCAGGCCCATTAGAGGGGGTGTGAGGAGAGACTGAGTAGATTAAGGTTTTTTGACTGTTCCATTCACAATCAAAACATTGCTACCCCTTTCTCCTGGTCAAGGTCCATTTTCTGTGAAAGTGTGAAAGTGGGATTGTGGTAGAGACAGAACATTATACTACAACAATGAGTATCTCTTTGTTCCCATCTTGGGGGTGGGGGTGGCATTCGGTAAGTTTTCACAAAGAACTGGCTCTTGAGTCACAAATCCACCCCTGGGCCAACAAAGAGAAACTGAAAGGTTAGAGAGAAGTGTCTCCTGGCACCACATAAGTAAGACATGGCTGCCGGGGCGGTAAAACCTGTAGGCTATGTTATGGTCTGCACAGCAGCCGGAAGTATCCTAGTTAGAGCTACTACTGCTATGATGGAGAAGCACCACCAAAGCATATTGTGGAGGAAAGGGTTTATCCGGCTTACACTTCAACACCGGAATCCATCACAAGTGGGGCCCCTGGAGGCAGCAGCTCATACAAAGGCCATAGAAAGGCGCTGCTTACTGGCTAGCTCTTCCCAGCTTTCTCAGCCTGCTCTCTTATAGAACCCAGGACCAGTACCAGTTTAGGGATGGTACCACCCACAGTGGACTGGCCCCTCCCCTACTGGTCAGCAATTAAGAAAATGCTCTCTAGTCATACTAATGCAATCACTTTCTCAATTGTGGTTCCTTCCGCTCAAATGCTTTAACTTGTGTCAAGTTGATCTACGACTATTCAGCACATGTGTCTTAGTCAGGGTTTCTATTGCTGTGATGAAACATCATGACCAAAGCAACTTGGGGAGAAAAGGGTTTGTCTACTAATTAAGGTAGAATCCTACCTTGAGTGGATAACTTCTCTGAGCTTGGCACAAAATGGGAGACTCCCTTTACCAGAAGGGCCTCCCCTTCTCTGACCTTGTCTGGGGAGCCAGAAATCCCACACCCTCTAACTAGAGAAGGTCGAGTAGTCTTTGGCAGACCTACAAGTTCAACGTCCTCTTTTTCCCTTCCTCTTTTTCCCCTTCCTCTTTCCCCAATAAGAGCCCACCCAGCAAGTACCTGGGATTCCTGGAGTGCCCCTCCATGCACATGATACGGAACATATACACACACAGCTGGCCTGTGGTCCTGCAGAACCCCACCCACTCTGGACACCACTTCATCCATTCCAGCCTGAGAGGGAGAAAGTGAAGGACTTGGAACCACACTTGGACCCTAAAACAAATACCACAAGGGTTTATTTAGGTTAAACCTCTACATTGTGGTCTATCACTGAAAGAAGTCAGGATAAGAACTCAAACAGGACAGGAATCTAGAGGCAGGAGATGAGGCAGAGGCTGCCGATGGGTGTTGTTTATTGGCTTGCTTTACCATGCATTGCTCAGCCTGCTTTCTTATAGAGCCCAGGATCACCATCAATCATTAAATAAGGAACTGGCCAACAGTTTTCTCAGTTGAGAGTCCCTCTTCCCCAGTGACCCTAGCTTGTGTCAAGATGACATAAAACTAGCCAGCACACATGGGTTTCTCTCAGAGTGGAAAGCGTAAGGATGAACAGGAGCATGACATTCCTCGTCAAGTGGCATGTACTTTGCCAAATCTTAGCCACCTCCTTTTCTGTGTGGATGAGGAATCCAGGGCCAAAGAACTGAGAATCACATCATCAACAACAACAACAATAACAACAACAACAAAACTTTAAAAGAACTGGTGCGGAGCCAGGTGAGGTGATGCTGCCTTTAATCCCAACAGAGGCAGGCCAATCTCTGAGAGTTCAAGGCCAGCCTGGTCTCACTTTGTAGACCAAAAAAAAAAAAAGTGGGAGGGGGTGGTGTCTTAGATAAGATCACCCAAATGAACTAAGACTAGCACTCTACCTTCCAAAGAGTATAATAAGAAGGTCTAAGGACATTGCCCAGAAAGGCACACCCTGTGAGAAGACATGCAGGGGACACAAGTAAGAACAAGGCTGACCAAGCTGCTCTGGATCTGACTCCAGATGAAACCCCCAAGATGGTGCCTAGGGATGGTGGGGCAGGGGCTGAATACAGGGCGCTGGCAGTGGAGGTGGGGCCACACTGGTTCAGGATAGGAACAACCACTGACTTACAAAAATAACCAGAAAGATGACTTCCCCAAACTGCAAGCTCAGCAACTCACCGATGTCATTATTTTTTTTAAAGCACTACTTCCATAAGCTTTCAAGAGCCATTAATAGAAACGGATAGTTGGAATCTAACTCTTTTGTGCCACTTGGGGGCAACACCTTCATGTTTGATTCATTGAGACTCTCACCTCTGTTTGCCTTCTGAAAGACAGAAGTTGCTAATCTGAAAGCTTTCTTCTCTTCTGTAAAGTGGCTACAGAAAATTCCCAAGCTGATAACGACAGAGAGCCCTGGACATTTTTATCTATTTTTTTTTATTTATTTATTTAAAATCAAATCATTTCACCCTCTCCTCTGGACTAGGCAAGGTGAATGCCAGCTACAAAGACTGGCTTGTAGGAAGTCCCCCACAGGTCAGAGAGGGATTTCAGAGCATAGGTAGGCCCAAGGCTGAGGCCACAGGCTGAAGAACCCATAGAGACTATCAGCAACAGGAAGTCCAGAGTATGCTAGTCTAAGATAGGCAGGGCTCGGTGAGTACCAGGGCACCCTTAGAATGAGGAAACACCAGTCAATTACTCCTGAGGCACTGAGTCGGTGTACAGGGCAGCAGTCACCATGGAAATAGCCAGAGGCCTAGTGAATAACCAACAACAAGAAGCCAGGGCTCCAGACAGAATGAGACTCAGGAGTCCAGATGCAAGGGACAAGTATTCTGTCTACTTATGGGGCTGGGTATAGGCCTGTGCCCTTTGCAAGTGATCATAGACATCAGTCTCCTGATTACCAGATCGTCATATCTTTACAGTCTTCCTTGTCACAAATGGAGCTAATTATTGTTTGTCTAAAACAAGCCTTGGCCCTTCTTTGAGCCCTTCATCAGAGGAGGACACTGCCAGCACAGACCAATGAGGAATCTCACACCACAGTAACAACTCTGTCCCGCTCATCATTTCCACCAATTGGTCCCAGCTTTCCCACTTTAGACCCTCAACCCTCCACTGCCAAGGCTAAGCCCTCGCCATCCCTCAGCACTACAGGAATAGCTTACTACTTGGTTCCCCGTTCTGGTGATCCCCAAAACTGCAAAACTGTCCACACTACCATCAGAAAGTTCATTCTGGCTTTATATCCCCTCCTGCTTCGTAAACTTGAACACAGCAAAGCATAAAGCGCCCAGCACAGATCCGAAGGTTTTGTGTACTGCTCCCATTTTCCATGTGTTCCCCCAGGAACTGCTCTGTCCACTAGACCCCTCTGCTGCCCTTCTTGGAGTTTAATTCCTTCTCATCTGTGTGCCCACTGTTTGTACGCTGCAGGCTTCCCCTATTCTGCTCACTACATGGCCGGATAGCTGTTAGTCTCAGGTCATTGCCTCTGTAAACAGCAAGAAACAGGTTCTCTTCTTGTATGCCCCGTAGCTACACTGAGTACTAAGTACTCAGTCAGGGTTGCATTGATTCAGACAAGACCCAGGAACCAAAGGTGATAGAGAAGCTGAGGCATAACTGACTGAGCTAGAGTTTATTTGATGCTTGTTCTACACTATTGCAAATGAAATACCTCTTCCATAATATTGTACATAACCACAGGGTGTGAATAAGGATTCAGAGGTAAATTCACTTAAGTTTTGCTTACTCTTTCCAAAACGGATGCAACCTGTCTGCAAGCTAAGCTAAGAAGCTACACTTTGGTGTCACACGACCTTATATGAAATCAAGGCTAATCTTAGTTTTATGTCAAATCACAGCTACAGGTAAGAAAAGACAAACACTGGGGCAGGGGAGATGACTCAGTCATTAACGTGCTCACCACATAAGCATGAGGATCAGAGGTCAAATATCCTCACCCACATAACAAACGGAGCATGGTGGCATGCACCTATAATCCCAGCCCTGGGGAGGCACAGACAGAAAGATCCCTGAGGATCAGTGCCAGCCTGCCTCATCCAATCAGTAAACCAGATCTCAAAGGAAGCTCCTATCTCAAAAACAATATGAATGGCTCCTGAGGAGTGACATCTGAGGTTGACCTCTGACCTCTACACGTATTTGCGCATAAGTGCACATGCACCTACACACTCAAGACAAATATCATACAAAAAGATGTTAATGATGCATCAAAACTAACATGTTGGGCTGGAGAGATGGCTCAGTGGTTAAGAGCACTGATTGCTCTTCCCAAGTCCTGAGTTCAAATCTCAGCAACCACATGGTGGCTCACAACCATCTGTGATGAGATCTGATGCCCTCTTCTGGTGTGTCTGAAGACAGCTACAGTGTACTTAGATATAATAATAAATATATCTTTAGGCCAGAGCAAACAAGGTCGACTGGAGCGAGCAGAGGTCCTGAATTCAAATTCCCAGCAACCACAGGAAGGCTCACAACCATCAGTGTACTCATATACATAGAATGAATAAATAAATAAATCTTTAATTAAAAAAAAACTAACATGTCTAGGACTTTCTAGATTCCATATGCCATACCATTACCTGATTTCATCTTTACAATAAATATGTGAAATATCAACCTTCTCCCCAACCCTGATTTGAATCTGATTTAGAGCTGGCTTCATTTGCATACAACACACACTCTGACTAGCACAATCACAGCTCCACTGTATAGATGGGCTCCAGTACTCTCCAATTCATATCCCAAATAGAGGGTTGATATCCAACTCTGTCTCTCCAGAATATAAGCTCTTAATGCTTCACTAGTATCTATAGCTTGGGTTCCCAGTAAGCCTTTCTGTATTTATTTATTTATTTATTTATTTATTTATTTATTTAGTGATTTCTGTATCTTTAACTGGAGACAGTTTGTGAGCCACCTCTCTGTTGCTGTTTTCCAAATGAAATGAAGGAAGAGTTAGCAAGGGTTGTAGGAGCATGTAATGAAATGCCTGCCATTGTAGGGAAAAACTGGGAACCCTGAGAAGGCCAGTTGTAATGGAGTGCTTGATATCATTCTGTGGTTATGGATGAATCTGCAAAGCTGTACAAGGTATTGAGTAGCAGGCATGGATTAAGCTGGGAAAAAACAACAACAACAACAAACAACAACAACAACAACAAAAACAGTAGAACCTGGCCCTGTGTCCCCAGTATGCAAGGAGGAAGTTGAGCAGAGGGGAACAGAGGGGAGCAAAGGGGAGCAGAGGGGAGCAGAGGGGAGCAGAGGGGAGCAGAGGGGAGCAAAGGGGAGCAGAGGGGAGCAGAGGGGAGCAGAGGGGAGCAGAGGGGCTGAATACTTGTCTTCCCTTCCTGAAGCTGTCCCAGCAGCATGAGACACTAAACCCTGGGTTCTGTCATCCTACAGGGGTGTCATTGGGCAAGTAGACTGCTGTTTCCTTAGGTGAAAAATGGACACAATGGTTTTCAACCTTTTCTGAGTGCTGTGACTTTTTAGTACAGTTCCTCATGTTATGGTGACCCCCAACCATAAAATTATTTCATTGCTACTTCATAGCTGTAATGTTGCTATTGTTCTGAATCGTAGTAAAGAGCTGATATGCAGGAAATTTGAGATGTGAGCCCCCAAAGGGGCTGTGACCCACAGGTTGAGAGATATGGATCTAGAGATTTAGATCCACCAACCACCTAGCAGAGATCTTGGTCCTTTAGGTGAAAACCCTCCTTTGAAACTTTCCTGGGTATCCTACAAGCACCATTTGCATCCATTACCTCAAAGCCACCAGAAACAGGAGCCAGGAGACTATTGTCACTCTGTAGGATGGTCTGTTTTCTAGCATCATTTTGCTCATGTTAGACAGAAAATTCCTGGGAGTAGGAAACTCTGGGAGATAGTTCAGCAAGAGCCTGCTGCAAAATGTAAGAATCCAAGTTCAGATCCCTACTACCCGAATTAAAAAAAAACTGGTCCTAGTGGCACACCTGTGAGCTGTCCACAAGAGGATGCCTGGAGCTTTCTGGCCAGCATCTAGCAGAATCAGTGAATTTCAGATTTGATGAGAGATCCAGTCTCAGAAAAATAAAGTGGGAAGTGGCTGGAGAGATCACTTAGGAGTTAAGAATGTGTACTACATTTCCAGAGGACCTAAATTCAGTTCCCAGTACCTGCCTCAGTGTCTCACAATCACCTGTAACTCCAGCTCTAGAGGATAGCAAGCCTCCGGCCTCCATGGGCACCTGCACCCAAATGCATATACTCTCATGGCATATGCACATAAACACATAGAATGAAACACGAATGAAATATATGTACACAAACACATAGCTGTGGTGGTGCACATTTCTAATCCCAGCACTCAGGATGCAGAGGCACATAGGTCTCTGTGAGATCCTGTCTCAAAAAGAGGGGCAGGTGGGGGTGGGGTGAGAAATAGAAGACAGCTGGCTCCCTCACGCAGGTAACCAACTCATGTGAACATACACACATACATGAGAAGAGAAAAACCACATGTGGAAGAAAGAGATGGAAGAAAGAAAGGGGAAAGGAAGGAAGGAAGGAAGGAAGGAAGGAAGGAAGGAAGGAAGGAAGGAAGGAAGGAAGGAGATCTTCAGGGAATCTCTCAGTGATCTGGGGCACCTCTAGAGGCCCTTTGAGCAAAGCTGTGACTTGGAGAACTGGAGGAACTCTCCACTGGACAGCCCTACCTGGGCAGAGAGCTCAGTAGTTTCTGTCGCAGGAATTCAGCCAACCACACAGGATCACAGGAGAAAGAACACAGAGGACTTGACAGAGTCTTGAGTTTTCTTCAAACAAGCTTGAGGTGGAGGTAAGTCTCCCCAGTCTTTCCCCACAGCAGATGGAATCCTACACCCTCCCTAGTTGAGCCTGTACCTGGTAAGACCATCACCCCTGGAGTGGAGGACACCTCGGTGTGAAAGGAGATTGGAACCCTTACTGGGAAGCAAGGGACATTTAAGAAGGTCAAGAAGGCAGCCCTTGAAACCAATGTCAGCAGCAGCTTCTGGGAAACAGACTGAAGAACATAATCGAAAGCCATAGAAACTTGTGCATGAGGCAACTATAATAATCACAGCAGAGGGGACATGGGTGTCCCTGAGCCCAGTGATTAGAACTCTAAGGTCAAAGAATGGACAAGACCAGGTGACTCATGGGGAAGATGAAAAGGAGAAATCTGGTTCCAGCGTTCTAGTTCTGAACTGAATGGACAGCTGTTTGTTAAAAGGAAAATCTCAGAGGTGAGGCAGAGGCCAAGAGTGTCCTCTGTGAGCCCAGGGTGGAGCCACCACAGAAGGCTGTCAACATCTCAGAGGGAACTGGATGAACCAGGCTTTAACTGCACGGGCAGCTTTGTCTGTTGGTCCCTGTACTTGTTGGCCACAGAGGGATGGGGCTAACTCTAACCTCCCTTTGATGCTCACTGCATCCCTCAGAGTGGCTGCTGACCAGCTAGCTGCTGGCTGAGCAGATCTAACCCTGAGCAGAGTGAAGTAAGGATAAGATAAGGAACAATAGAAAAATGAACAACATCGAAAGTGGATAAAAATGGTAGACAGATAGCCAGGAGTCAGGAAAACAGCCCTGAGCACAGCAGCCGTGAGCATTCTGTGGCTTAGGAAAGATACTCCCCTCCACTTTCCCCAGTGGAAACCATCTAAGAACTTAGAGCGCCAAGAAAGAACGGGAGACCCCATGATGGGTGAAGTGCTGAAATGACACAGTTGTGTAACAAGAATGTATTTCTCCCCTCGTATTTACTGAAAATGAGTCTATCAGAACAAAGCTGGATCTCTGGCAAAAATAGATCATTTGAATAAAGTAGTTACAGGGCCAGACCAGCTGCCTATGTGCCTGAGGCATATTGCCCACCCATAAGCTTCATTTGCCTATCAAATGCCGGCTCCCAGAAGGAGTCAACTGGAAGACCGGGAACTCTGGGGCCTTTTGTTTGGATTATCTCTGAAGCAGACTTTCTAAGAGCCAATAATGTATTCATTCCACTTATCTTCACAAACTTTGAGAATATCAGAAGTTTCAGACTAGCAGTTCCTGGCTTGGGAGGAGGCAGGGGAGCTGGGTTTGGGGGAAGAGGCAGCAGGGGAGCACTGGCGATTGATTACTTTGTCTCTGTGGCTAAACAAGCCAGCCTTTCTTACCTTCATTCGGAGGAGAGTCAGTAGTAAGAGATCTAAAGCTTGTCATTCCTTCATTGATAGCGTAATCTCCCTGGGGGAAAAGAGAACTACTACTACAATTTTTTTAAACCAAGTTTTATTAAATGCTGGCCAGGAAGATGGACAGTGGCTGATATACTTCCTATGTACCTACCACCTACGCTTGATCAAGCACAGCCTGTGCAGTTGGGACAACCAACCAATCTTGTTTACTGAAGTGAAAACTGGCTTATCTTATATAAACTGTCCCTAACATTCCAGTAAGTTATCTGTCCCTTGGGTAAGTGGGGCTTACAGGTTAGAGGCAGTTTTGTTTTGTTCTGTTTTATAGATCTTAAGCACAGTAATTAAACTTAAAACATAACTTTAGCCCTCAAAGATACCCCTTCATGGCAGTTAATTTCCATTGCCATCTTCTGGGAATTGTTTTCTGGGAGCATAAAGAAGCTGTGTTGTACCTTGTCCTGGGGCTGGACTTGGTAATATGTAAGAGTCACCCAGATGGTACTGGTTTTGAAAGAATGAAGGGGTTATGAAGAGCAGCTGAGGCTTGGCACTGTGAGAGGCCATGGAAGGCCATTGGTGAAGGTGCAGTCACAGTTGTAGTTGATGGCCCAGGACTGAAAGGGTCATGCAAAGAATTTGAGGCTTGGCACCATGAAGAGAGCCTATTGGTGAAGCCTAGTTGGAGTGGAACACCCCAGTGTATTGGAGATGTCAGTACCATGGGATGATCACCAAGAACAGCAACCGTAGTGGAGTGGAACAACCTGAGCTTAGAGTGCTACAGAGAGCAGAGCTGGAGAAGTGATGCCAGCCCTTAGGAGTAGCCCAAAAGATCAAGTGGAATCCCAGACACTGAAACAAGAAGCTGTAATATTGAAATTGCCTTGGAGACTCAAAGATGTTAAAGATGCCAGAGACATGGGATACATGCTGAGGAAAGCTGCTAACAGGGAGTGGAACTAGCCCAGGATAAAGCACTTTGTTGCAATCAGCAAAGATGAAAAAGTAATGGAGATCTGAACACCACTTTGATATCAGCCATGGAGATGCAGAGTTTGGAGTTTGCCCAGCTGGTTTCCTGTCTTTCTTTGGGGATTACAGTTAAGTGATTGGATGAATTTCAGAGGACCTTGAGCTTTGGACTTTTAACATTGTTGAGACTGCTATAGACTATGAGGACTTTGAAAGTTGGACTAAATGCATTTTGCATTATGCTATGTTTAAGTATGCCCCTCCCCTAGACTCATGTGTTTGAACAAGTCTATGGGAGCCAGGGAGTGGAATGTGATGGTTTGTATATTCTTGGGCCAGGGATTGGCACCATTTGGAGGAGTGGCCTTATTGAAATAGGGGTGACCTGGTTGGAATAGGTGTGTTACTGTGGGTGTGGGCTTAAGACCCTCACCCTAGTTGCCTGGAAGTCAGTCTTCCACTAGCAGCCTTTGGATGAAGACATAGAACTCTCAGCTCAGCTCTGCCTGCTCCATGCCTGCCTGGATACTGCCATGCTCCCACATTGATGATAATGGACTGAACTTCTGAACCTGTAAACCAGCCCAAATTAAATGTTGTTTTTATAAGACTTGCCTTGGTCATGGTGACTGTTCACAGCAGCAAAACCCTAAGACAGGGAGTATGCATGCACTTGTGCACAGGTAGAGGCCAGGGGCTAATGTGTGGAGAGCTTTTGGGGCCACTTCTAGAGACTTGGCAGGAATTTGACATTGGGTCAGGACATGGAAGTAAGCTCAGGCAGGAATCTGACTTTGGGCTAGAACAAAGAAGTAGGCTTCAGGTAGGATTTGACTTTGGGCTAAGACAGGGTAGTAGGTTCAGCTATCTTGGTCATCCTGATAAGCCCCTAGAAACAGTGAACTCAGGACTTTGTTTATTGCCTTGTTTGTTCTATAACCTAGACCTGACCTTATTTTTTGCATGTAGTTAAAATGGTATAAAAGCAAACTGGGGAAAAAAGTAAACCTGATTCAGCCTCAGAACTAGCTGGGATCATGCTACAGTGTTGTCTTTCTTTTTTTTTTTAAATCCTTCCTCCCTCCCAGGATAATCCATTGACTGACTGCACTGGCTTGGTCACTAATAATCCTTATTTTCTGAGACAATCTTTCATCGAACTGGGAGCTTGCCACTTAAGCTAAATGAGCTAGCCAGCAACTTTAGGGGATCCATCAGCCTCTGCTCCCAGCCACATCTTGAGCACTAGGCAACCAGGACACACCAGGCTTTTTCCCTGTGGGTAACAGGGATCAGAACTCAGGTCCTTGTTTTTGCACAGCAGGCACGTTACCCACAGAGCCACCTCCCCAGCCTTCCTCACAATTTTTTTAAAAGTGAGGAGCATGGTCCCATAAGATAGCAATCAAGATGTTGGCCAGGGCTCTGTTCTCCTCAGGGTTTGGTTTTCATCTACAGATTTGCCCACACACATAGGAATTGGGAACATGCAACTCCTGTATCCACAGGATGCATGAAAGGGAATCTTCCTTTTCCAAAGCTGATAACAGAGAGAGAGACTCTAAGCAAGGAGAACGGCACACTCTCATGCAACACATTCCCATGATCTCATTGCCTTTGACATGTCTCCACTGAATATAGTCGAGACTTGGCAAATGCTCAGACTTAGGAGAAGGGTATATACATGGGCATAGTGAAGATAAAAGTGAAGGGGAATCTCTTTAAAGTTTAACACATGCACACACACACACAGCTGCTACACTAAGTTTGGTAGAGTTCTTCCCATCAATGTGGGTTGGATTGGAAGAAGAAGATGGACAAGGTCATCTTCCAATACAATCATCAGTTGCAGGATTTTTGAAGATAACTTGGTTTTACTTTGTCTCTTACTAGCCCTAAAAGTTGCTGGGGAAAAGATGGATTTATAGCAAACCTGATGCCCCGCATAGAGTTCCCTCAATACAACTTGATTACAGATTGGCTTTTGGATGTGTAGTGATTAATAAAACCATCTAAATTCCAATGCTTTGTTTTCTACTTATTATTCTCAATGCATCATCTTTCTCTCACCAACTCATAGAAAACCTGGCATGGTACCGCCCATCTCCACCCTTGAATGGATGCATACTTTGTGAGTATATGCTCACAAGTCACAGCTTCTAGTAAATATTCCTACTTAGGAGGTGATGTTTAAGGAGAAGTTTGTTTGCCAAGAATAAACTTCGGCAGGGCCCAAGTTTCTCAGACATTATCTAGTCTATAGGAAGAGTATTGTAGATTTTGCAAATATCTCCCAACAGCCTGTGGGATGCAGCTACTATTCAGAGAAATCTTTAAGAGGAGGCACCAGCAGAAGAAGTTGGGCAGTTGGGAGTGTGCCCTTGAAGAGAATATCAGTACTTTAGCGACTCTCTCTGTCTACATATGCCTCTTAGCCTCTTTTCCTCCTCTTCACTCCCCCTGTCCCCAACTCTCCTGGCTGTCATGAGGTAAGATGCCCCATTTTCTCCATTCTTCCCCTCCCATGATAGACTAGAGCATCTATGAAACCTCAAAAATGTGACGCAAAGTAAACCTTTCCTACTTCAGGTTGTCTGTCATGTCACAGTCATGTGACAGTCACGTGACAGAATGTTGGCCAACACAAAGGGGAAGGACTTAGAGCTATCATCTCACAAATTTGGTTAGAGTGTGAGTCATCCGAGGAGGGGATGGGAGAACGGCAGACAGTTGTCCTACCATGGTAGCATTTACCCTTTCTTCCAGGATCCATATCTCTTCAGACCACTCTCTTCCCCTCTCTGTGGGGAGACACAAGTGAGAGCCCTTTATCTCTGAGGCTTTGCAATGATTGCTGAGAAGTCCCATGTAAACAGAGACTCTAGAGATGTCATTCTCAAGTACAAAATAAACAGGAGGTGAACACAGTCATGAATATTTATAGTCCTGGCTACTCAAGAGGCCAAAGCAAGAGAATCACTTGAGTCAGGAGTACAAGACCAGCCTGGAAGACATATTGAGACCCTCCTATCAAAAGACAAGAACAACTGGAAATAATAAATAGGAAACCAACTTACTGGTAAGGAATAGATGTTTAATATGTTCAGTAGTTCAATATTCCACACAAATGTTAATGAGCTGTTCCCTGCTGGGCATGGGGACAATTATACATCTATTATATGGCAACCATATCATGTCAAGTGGTTCAATCCCATTGCATCCTTAGAAAGCAATAGATTGATATAGTTTACTGGAGTATGAGGTACAAAAAGTGGCATTTGTAATTGTCTACCAAGTCATACAAATTAAAGAGACTTATAAGCCATTACACTTCCATAACTCCTGGAAAATCAGGCAAACAGAAAAGCCATGCACACAGGCAGCAACTATATTCTTCATGTGTACTAAACTTCACCTTAAACCAAAAAGACTTTCAATTCACTTCCCCGTTTCACAGCTTCAGCAGACAGAGAAGGTAAAATATTTCTTCACATTTTTAAGGTAAGCAAAACAAAATCCCCTTCCACATGAACTTTACTGTAATCTAGAAGGGATATAAAATATGCTACTAAAGGCCTGGGTAGATAGCTTAGTGGTAAGGGTGCTCATTGTGCAACCATGAGGACCTGAGTTTGGATCCCCAGCTCCCATATAAAAAGTCGGAGGTGGCTTTGTGCACCCAATGGAGCAGAGATAAGATGGAACCGACTTTGTCTTTTGACATTCAGAACTGTGGACTCACTGCTGCTTGGTCATCTGTGATAGCAGCCATAGGAAACTTCTATGAATGCTGTGAAGAAAAGAACACAGGGCAGAAAAGAGTGTGGACAGGGGACCATAGCGGGAATGATGTCCCAGAGAGGAAAGCCAGCATTTCTCTGAAGGATAGCCCAAGAGGCCAGTGTGATAGAAAGAACTGACCACGGTTTCTGAAGGATAGATGGTTGGGCCTCCTCTTGATGTGAATCCTTTACACACAGAGATAAGGCCTAGCCAGGATGAGTCTAAGAGGGAATGAAGATGAACTAGAGACAGCATAAAGTTGATATTACTCAGGAGGGGGACTCTAAATCATAAATCCATTTTTGTTTTGACTCCTACCTACAATGATCTGAACGATCCAGCTAAACTCAGGTACAGAGAAGTTCTACAATTCACCTGAGCCACATGGCAGGGAAGTGACTGAGCAAAAACTCAATCAAGCTTTCTTAACTATTAGTGTTAAATTCTCTCTATGTTATAACTACCAAAGTCTTTAAAAATGTATACAGGATGAGAGTAAGCTGGGACTGGGTCAACTATATGGCTGTAAGTCACTATAAACCAACAAAGTCTTGGGCAGTACACTGCCTACTCTGCCTGGGGAAGTCCCTGTGGAAACACAAGAGATGATGCCAACCAGTAACTTGACCAGAGGACGCAAGTTCAAAGAATTAACTCAAAGGAAGACTCTTTCCTCTCCCCCTCCCCTGGCATTCACCTATGTATTGGCCTCTATCTTCTCTACACTTTTACTAAGTCATAAAAGCTGGCAGTCCCCACATAGGTGTCCAACTTGGGCACTTTCCTTGGGGCCATCCAAAGCAGTCAGGCTCTGTTGTCCCCCAGAGCTGGTACTGAAAGATCACCCAGGCTCCAGCATGACTAATTTCCATGACCTGGGCTTGGAAATGAGAGAGATCTAACATGGTGCGGCACGCCTCCCTCGACCAGCAAGAAAGTCACGCCACCACCGGGATCTTCTCAGTCAGCTTTATTCTGGAGCACCTTGATAGTAGATTCCCAGGACCCCCCCACCCTCCCCCACAACAGCAGAGCTGCTGCTTATATACTGTCCCAGGGAGGGGGGCATGTCGTAGTGGATGCGGATTGGTGCACCAAGCTATACCTCATTAGTATGTGGCCTGTTCATTGGTGTCTCAAACCATGCCTCATTAGCATATTTTCCCTTCGGGAGGGGCTACTGCCTAAGGAGGACCTGAAGGGAGCTGCGCATGTGCGCTAGGCTCCCTCCCCTGGCAGCTGGCCGGTCCCACGCCATCTTGTAATGGGGCAGAGCCTGAGGATCTTGGAGCCAGAGGCCTTCCCAGAGCCGGATGGCCTTCCCGGAGCCAGACGAGGCTTTCCCAGAGCCCAGGCGGCAGCTTTCCTGGTGCCGGGGTCGGCAGCCTTTCCCGAGGCGGCAGCGAGTGCCGCTGGCCTTTCCTGAGGCGGCGGCTTCCTACAACATGGCTCACCTTATGACAACATAGCCATTGCTGCTTCTGGTGTGGGTAGCCAGTAGGGTACCAGCTTGGGATTACAGTGGCTAGGGCTGAACTTCTCAATGTTTGTATTGTAGCTAACCAAGCATCAGGGGGAAAAGCAAGCCCTGAAGACAATCCAACTGTGCAGTGCAGTCCCTGGAAGCATTCTTACCATTCTATTGGCATAGGCAGGAAGGATGCAAGGACATTTCCTACCGATACTATTGAACTGGACTACTGTTCAGAGATATCACTAGACTGCAAATGATAGATCAGCCAGGACTCCAGCTTCTATGAGTGCTCCCTTAACTTGAGACCCTAGATCTGATCGGTGAACCTAAAAGAGTGGGTTCTTGAATGACCATGTGCAAAAAGGACTATCAGTGCTGAGTGATACATCTTGTACCAGCAAGAGCAACTAACAAAAGGGCTGGAACTCAGGTCCTATC